>SNQJ01S0111440.1:7333-36142 GCA_010110895.2 Picea sitchensis | reverse complement strand
CACTGTAGAATATGCAGACTGAACGCTGGTAACTAGCTCCTGATGTGGGACATTGATTTTCTCTGCAGAAGGTGGAGTGGAGTCATCAAATAAAATATGGAAGTGGTTGTCATCCCAGAAATGACAACTATCCATATACCAATTATCACAATCATCCTCAAAATCATACCAAGTATATATTTCTTGATTATATTCATCCTTAAGGCCCTCCATAAGAAATTTCTCCTGCATTTTATTCAATGAATCTTGAATACTACGAAAACTATCATTGAGGTCATCTGTGATGATATTTGTGAGGCTGTCTGTGAGGCCTTGTGCTAACACATTCAATCTAGCATCCAATTGGGCTTTGAATGATTCAAGAATTTCTTTCAGGTTTTGAGAAGAAATAGCCATATAAGCACCCTATAAACCCTTCGGTCCTGCAGCCGTCACGAAAAAACCCAAAAAAAATAGAACAATAAGTTACAACAAAAAATCGCGGTTTTTTCTGAAAAAACCCTAAAAAACTGTTGAAGTTAAAATGCTCATAACTTCACTTCCCGGACTCCGTTTCGGCTGAATTTTTTTTTGAAATTGGGTGAAATTGTGAGAGGAACTCATATATGTAATTTATTTGGGCAAATTTGGCCTCCAAATGCTACAGAAATAAAAACAAATCGCGCCGCCGTCCGCAGAAAAACCCTGAAAAGTTGCAGATTTTAAAACCTCAATATCTTGACCTTCCGGGCTCCGTTTTGGATGATTTTTTTTTTCAACTTGGATGTGTTTCTGAGAGGAACTCAGATATACAACCCTTTTCTACAAATTTTGCACAAAAATATACTGAAAATGTCTGGAATGTCGCAGCCCTCTTTTTTCTTCTCCGAAAAAAAATCTGCAAAAATAAAAAATATTTGCCCACAACTCCGGCCAAGGAAAGTGCTCTGATACCAATTGTTAAGAACCTGAATAGATCTACAAATATAATCACCACAATTGTTGAATACACAATAGATCCACAAAACAATATAGAAGAAACCACACTTTACTATTACCAAACCCTTGAGGTAGGGCAACACCATACAATGGATCCTATTATGAAAGAGATCCTCTCCTGTTCACTTGCCTCTTCGAGGGGGCATCCTTCTATTGAGCTTCAGCTCCAAATACAATACTTCTCTTCATGTCCCATTAGATTTCTTGAACCCCTTTATATAGTGCTACCATCACCTAAGAACATTCTAGAGGAGGAATCTTCTAGAAGTAGAACCTTCTAAGAAGTCCTCTTACATTTATTATATCTAACTACCATAGTGGGCCTTTTTTAATAATATAGTGGACCTAGTCCACCTTACATTGAATGACCTCCACTATTATTACTATGGACCCTCTGGGCCCCCCTACTACCTCTCTAGCTACCTTACAGGGAGCATGAGTGATATGAATTCAATATTGCATAAGAGTGTTTCCATCAATGCCAAAGGGGGATATTTTTTATTATTTGGGTTGGTTTTCATTTATTTCAACCCTTGAAGAAAGTCTGGTACCAAATTTAGGTAGCACAAAGGTTTGGGTAATGGACCCAAGTTTGTTTGATGTATAATGGTATGGGTTTTAATTTATTTAAAGGTAATACTATTCTGGATGGATAGTGCATGTCATTCCATTTTCGATGGCATGTGGAACACCACATAATTCCTCACAGTTAGAGAGTTATGGCCATGTGAAATTCGAGAACCCTCATGAGTCATCTAAAAGCCCCAAAAGGTTGAAGTATTCAAAGTGGTTGCAAAGAAGAAATTATTTAAATAATAAAGTAAAGTGATGAGTGTACTATAAGTCAAAGTGGATACAAAAGAAATTAATTAAATAATAAAGTTAATGGAGAAATTACTAAGTGGACAAGTGGTTAGAAGTGGGTTAGCCCTAAAATAAGGAAAGTGGGTTAAGATGGTTAGAAGATAATTCAAATAATAAAGTGAAGTGATGAGTGTACTATAATTCAAAGTGGATACAAAATAAATTATTTAAATAATAAATTTAATGGAGAAATTACGAAGTGGACAAGTTGTTAGAAGTGGGTTAGCCCTAAAATAAGGAAAGTGGGTTAAGATGGTTAAAAGGTAAATCCTTGAGGAAGCTACATGAAAGTATAAATAAAAGCCAAGGCTCTCTCATTTTAATCACACTTGATAATATTGAATATCTACAAGTGAATGAGGTAACCAAAGGATATCTAAGTAGAATTTCAGCGGGAAGGTGAAGTAAAGAAGGCCAAAATTCAAGGAAGGATAATTCTTTTTAATGATGCTTTCTAAGGTATGTTATTTACATGTCATCTCACCATTTTCGCAATAACATTTTTTCTAGAATGATTCAGACTGTGAAATTGGGAGGTCATTGAGGAAACATATCCAAGTAGCTTTGATAAACATTTCATATTGTGGGTCGTTGTATTTTTGGAGTTACACTACGTGGAAAATAGGGTTTGTGGCTAGTCTTGAAACTAGTCTAAAACAGGTGTTTCGGGTAAAAACGCCATAACTTCTTCATAACATATCCAAATTAAGTAAGAAAAAATGTATTGGTTAGAGTACAGTATGTAGTATTCTGTGTACCATTTTTAGATACATACAACAGATATTTTGTGTGTGGCATGCTCTGCAAGTTCTCTGTTTAGAATAAGCCATAATTCAACAAGGTATGCCATTTTTTCTATAACTCCTTTTCTGAGAGGTTCCAAGTAGTGAAGCCTGAAGGAATTGTATAAAATACACTGAAGAAAATTGTGTACGATTTTCATATATTTATTCATTACAGGTACATAGTTATGATTATTTCAAGTTAGAGTTGTTGACTAAACCAAAATTAGTCATGTGTGACTAAAGTAAATTTTGATGAAAATGCTAGTCTCTTGTTGTTAAAGTTAAGGAAGGTTTGCAGGTATGTGATCATATACACCAGGTCTATTACATAGTTACAAATCATATTTGGATGATGAAATTGATGAGGGATTTTGGTTGAGGTACATGTTGGGTACATGGTTGAGACAAGTAGTTGATGAGTTGGCACATACATTAGGTGTATAGTTGATGATGTTGGTACATCTTGACGAGTCATAGTTTATGTGTATTTGACTCATGATTGGTACATATTTGGTGCATGTTTTATGCACGCATTGATGGTATAGGTTGGTGCATGGTTGATGCACTTGTTTATAGTACAGGTTGATTATAGGTTGTTTGGACAAGTTATTTTAACATTTTATTTGTATAGGTTTGGTGCATGGTTGATGCATTTGTTTATGGTACAGGTTGAGATACATGTTAATGTATGGTACATGTTGGCATAGGTTATTGGTACAGGTTGTTACAGGTTGATTGGTACAGGTTTACAATAGTATATCTCACAATGATAGTGTGACAGTGGTTCCATCATTTTACTTCTACGTCAGGGAGGTTGGACAGGGCAAGGAAAGGTGGTTGTAGCCACCTTCTGGGTGTAGCTGGAGAACATAGGGGTTTGTATCCTCCTTATAGTTGTATCTAGAGAATTAGGGAGTTGGTTCTTCCCTCAGGTTGTAGCCCAAGAAACTAGAGGGTTGTAGCCTCCTTCTAGTTGTAGCCAGAGAATTAGGGAGTTGGAGCTTCCTTCAGGTTGTGTTGGTACAGGGGCAAAACCAGAGTTCAGCTCCAAGAACGCACCAACAATCCCTAACTACTGGCCCTTTACGCTACACCTACGAAGTAGATGCAGTCTCACCCAAATCAGCTATGGGGGGTTTGTAGGACAGATATGTCTACAACCAAGGGTAATATCAAGTGGATCTAGCAACTAGAATAATACAACATGTATATATCACTTATCAACTTAGATCTACCACTCACAACTATAGATCTGATCTAACACAGCAATGCAATAACAATATATCAATGGTAAAGAACAAAGAATCAATCACACACAACAGAAGATATACGTGGTTCACCCTCTCTCTAGGGCTACGTCCACGAAACTGTGATTTATAATGTATTAATATATAGCATACAGTTCTTGTCTGCACTCTTAGCTAGCAGATATTCGTTCTTCTTCTCTCTTTCTCTCCCCTTCCTATGCACCCAGCTGGAGATCTTACAATACCAGAAGACTCTCACTCTAGTACTTTCCTCTCTCTCAATATTACTCACTCAATCACACAATCATAATACCAACAATAACAAAAACCAACAACAATAACCCAACCTAGGTCCTCTTGACCTTTATTTATACATTACAGTAACTCACCGAAATCCTTAGGCCAAAACCTAAGCGTCAAAACCCTAGACACCAAAACCCTTGGTCAACTTTGACCCACGTTTTCAGGGCTTTGCTAGCCTATCTTTCCTTCCTTCTCGCACGGTGCTCCAAAGAATGCAACGATGGATTTTTCTACTTGTTGAGGTGTCCACGATCCTTCTTCCTTACTGATATGTTATTATTGATCTCCTCATCCAATCATCTTGCTTCCTTTTACTTTGCTCCGTCTTTTCTTCTCTTTTTCTCACATCGACCCAATAATAGTCACTGTGTCTTCCGCGAAGTTCGCATTTTGCCTTTTCTTCTTTGATATTCGCTTTCTTCCATAACTAAGGGACAACAGGCCCCCAACACTCACCTGTGACTCATCTCAAGGCACTTCAGATATGATCTATTTGTTTTAATTCAAGTTTAGACTGCGTAGTGCAGCCTTTGCTTTGTGCTCTATGCCTCCTCGCCTTCCTTTTGCACACTGTCTTTTCTGTGTCTGGTACCCAGTTTCAACTACACCTGGTACCTAGACCCTTTTCCTTATGCTTTTACTAGGAGCTGCGAGGTAGCTAGTTTTCATAGTACAACTTTAGCCGACTCTCGTTCACTAAGCCTTCCTTCCATTCTCCATTCAAAGTATTTAACTGCGTAGCTCCTTCTTCTGTAACATGGAAAACCTCATATGGACCAATCCAATGCGTTCTGAACTTCCCAGGATGTTTGATGAACTTACTATCATATACCAGTACTAGATCACCTTGCTTGAATGCCTTCTTCTTGATGTGTTTGTCATGATAGGCCTTCTCTCTTTCCTTCTGAACCTGCTGATGGAATCCTACAATAAATCTGTCTTCTTCAAGTTCGACTAACTATGCAAGCCTCTCTCTAATGGTGCTAGTGTCATCCATGTCTGTAAAGGAAACAATTCTTAAGCTTGGCACCAAGTATTCCATTGGGACAACAACTTCGAGTCCATAAACCAACTTAAATGGGGTCTGCATTGTTAGTTTCTTACAGGTGGTTCTATAGGCCCAAAGTATCGCTGGTACTCTTAAATCCCAGTTATCCCTGTTCACAATGCAAATCTTCATCAGCATTGTTTCCAAAATCTTGTTGAATTCTTCAACTGTCACATTTGCTTGTGGATGATACGACATGCTTTTCTGATGGTGGATTGCAAATTCCTTAGTCAAGGCTTCAATAGTCTTATTGATGAAATGTGTGCCTTGATCACTCATAAGGATCTTTGAGCATCCAAACATGGTTATGATGTCATCAAATATGAAGTGTGTAGTTGTAGTTGCACTACAGTCCTTAACTGCTCTAGCTTCAGCCCATCTAGTCAAGTATTATGTCACATTGATGATATACCTTGCTCCTGTGTGATTTCCTGGTGGGTTTATAGGTCCCATCAAGTAAATGGCCCATTTCACAAATGCTTGTAAGGTCAGTTGTGGTTCTCTTGGAATTTCATATCTCCTGGACAGTTTCCCAACTCTTTGGCATACATCGTAGGCTCTGGAATAGTCTTTAGGATCTCTATGTAAGGTAGGCCACCAAAGGCCATCTCTGAGAACCTTCTACGCAGTTGTTTTCCCTGCAGAATGTCCTCCTGTGATGCCTTCATGAGATTATGCAAGGATCAATGGTCGCTCTTCTTCCATAACGCACCTCGTTAATATCTCATCAGGTTCCATCTTGTATAGTTGTCCAACTATAAGTGAAAAGTCTGCAGAGCGTACCACTAGTTGTTTCTTCTGGGGAATTGTATACTGACTAGGTGTCATTCTTGTTGATAGGAACTGGACTATTTCTGCGAAGTGGTCATCAATCTTTCTAATGGATAGTAACTGTGCATGTAGCAGTGCATCCTCCAAACTAGTCAACTCTTTGCCATGTTCCAACCTTGACAAATGGTCAAGACCTTTGTTCATTCTTCCTAACTTAACCACAATTTCAAAATCATATTCCTGAAATAACAGAAGCCATCTGCATATTCTCCCCCCCAACACTGTCTCATTGACTTGGTACTTCAGCGTGGAGTGATCAATAAACATTTAAAATGTCGTCCCAACAAGTAGTGGAAAATTTTTTGCAGTGCATACACCATGGCTAACCCTTCTCTCTCAGTGGTGGTGTAGTTGACTTCTGATGTTGATATCTTCCTACTAGAAAAATCTAACGGGTGGTCGATGTATCCTATTCTCGGTTGTGCTAACACAACTCCCAATTCAAAAGAAGATGCATAGACATGCACATGAAACTCCTTGGTCCAATCCGGGAAAACCAGAATAGGCGCAGTAACCATCTTTTGTTTTAGTGTGTCGAAGCTCTGTTGGCATTCTTCTGTCCAGCTAAACTGACAGTCTTTCTTCAGAATCTTCTCCATGGGTGCTATAGTTTGGGCNTCCTTGGTCCAATCCGGGAAAACCAGAATAGGCGCAGTAACCATCTTTTGTTTTAGTGTGTCGAAGCTCTGTTGGCATTCTTCTGTCCAGCTAAACTGACAGTCTTTCTTCAGAATCTTCTCCATGGGTGCTATAGTTTGGGCATATCCTTTTATGAACTTCCTATAATACCCAGTATTTCCCAACACAGTGCGCAGTTGTTTGACTAAATTAGGAGGTGGCAGATCAACGATAATGACAATTTTAGATGGATCTACCAACAATCCCTATTTGCATACAATATGACCTAATAACACTCCAAATGGTGAGAAGAAGATGCACTTCTTCAGATTCAAACAGATTTGACACTGCCTGCATTTGTCCAACATTATCCTTAGACATTCAATATGATTCTTCAATGAACTAAAAACATTCCAATCATCAAAATATGCTTCTAGAAATTTATGCAGAAATCCTTGAATGCTTCGACCACCACCCTAGAAAAGATGGATGGTGAATTCTTCAATCCAAATGGAATTACTATATACTGGTAGAATCCCCATTCTGTTGCAAACATGGTCTTATGGCAATATTCCTTGGCAATTCGGATCTGATGGTACCCTGAAAATCCATCTGTAAAATGATATACCTCCTAGCATCCCACATTATCTAAAACTTTGTCAGTGAATGGTGTAGGGAAGGGGTCATGCAAGTAGGCATCATTCATCTTCCTGAGATCCATGTAGATCATGATATATCCTATCTTCTTGTCCTGTACCACCATAGGACTAATCCACTCTGACTCTTCCACAGGTTCTATAATCCCTGCTTCCAACATTCTGTCGAGCTCAATCTTCACTTTCTCCTTATATTTAGGGTTCAATCTGTATGGTCTCTATTTGACTGGTCTTGCGTTTGGTTTCAAAGGGATCCTAATCTCTCCCATAGGTCCTTTGATGCCCTTCATATTAATGAACTTGGTTGGAAACAAGTCCTGATATTCGTGCAGTAACTCTGTAATCTTGTCAATGGTAGAAACATCCCAATAATCTCCAACACTGGCAAGCTTCAGTGTCTCCTTTGTTCCAATATTGATTTTTTTAATCTTGATGGGTTGTCCAATGAATGGTAGCTCAACTCTAGGTCCTTCCACATCTCTCTGTCCTTCTATTTCTGCGATGTTCACCTTCCTAGGATCATCGTCTTCATCGACATTGTTGTTGTAATAGTCTTGCAACTTCTGGAGGGGCGTAGTCCATTCATCCTCTTCTTGTTCCAAAGGAAGGCTAGATGCCTCCTCAAATAATTTATGTCTCACAATCTATAATGCCTGATATACTGAAGGATATTGACTTTGAAATAAGAAAGTGGTTACAAAATTCTGAGTCATACCTTCCCAATCTGCAGTGACGAGGCGTAACTCTGCTTGAAGGTACCATTTGATAGGTGTCGTGTCCAGTGTCTTGATGAATTTGTGCACCCACTACTCTTGAGGGATGTTGCTCCAGGATTTCTTGCAATTTCTCACATGGTCCTTTGGGCAACTTTGACCTGTGCATCGAACTTCGCAACCTTCTACTTGTGTTGAGAACCGCACTGTCATCAAAGTAGAACATTGTATCCAGTCTGTAATGTTGATTTTGTGCATCCCCCACCATCTTGTTGGGGTTTATTTCAGGGCCTCTTCCATTTCCAACAATCTTTGTTGCATTGGTACACTTTCTTCAAATTCCAACAAGAAGGTTTCTAAAGGATTCATACCATCAAAGGTGGGTAAGTTACTTACTGTTGTGTCGATCCAACAAACTTCTCTGGTTAATCTAGCACATATTCTTGTAGATACTTCATACATTTTATTCTTCCAGTTCTCTAGTGCTTCTTCTGAGTTCGATGAACATGCACTGTCACTTCTCCATCTTAGGTTTCCATCAGCCATAGGATTAATGTAATCTTGTTGTCTGGATGTTAGTTTATATATGTTTTCTAGCTCATATGCGTGGTCTTCTTCTCTGACGGGCTCTGTGTATTGTTGACCTTCATCTGGATCTAAAGGTGCAATGACCCTAAGGCCATCTCTTTCAAAATTCATACGTATTTTCTTTAAATCAACCACAGTGGAATTATTGAAAGCCCAATCGATTCCTAACAGTGCAGGGTAAGGACATTTGTCATCAACTATCTCAATTACCTCAAAATATGCAAATTTTATTACTCCGTCGATGTCCATAGGGACATGTTCCAGTCTGCCAAAGGGGCTTACAACTTGCGGATTAGCCATCCTGAGCCTGATAGGGGAATAGATCAACTTCAGTTTTCCCATCAGTGCCCAAGTTTGCTTCGTCATGACATTGACCTCCGACCCTAAGTCGAGGACCACATAGTCTATATCATATTCTCCTATTTGAGAATTCAAGTGTAATTACTTATTTGTCCTTCTCATTTTTTCGATTTGGTGTACTGCCCTATTTAGTAAGGGGTCTATCTTTCCTAGCTCATATTGTCTGATCAAATTTTGTAGTTCTTGTACAACTCTCTCATCCTAAATAAACTTAATACAAGTATATAAAAATTCCATGAGTTTTCTTACCTCTTTTCCTTCTCTTGGCGAAGCAGACTGATCGAATGCCTAAGTCATTCCATATTCTCTCACTTTTGGTCGTGTCTTTGATGAAGAGCCTTGATCTCCTTTGAACTCTTTTATTGCCTCCTTGAATACATGTCTTTCTTTCTTTGCATCAAAAGTTAGGGTCTTCTCTGCAACTTTCCTAACTCTTGAGTCTTTTGTAGTCTTCCCTTGGGTCAGTCTGTCTTATCCTGTAACAATGCCTCCTCTAGTTATAACAACAACACTAGGGTCTTCTCTGCAAGGTTCAACATATATCAATTGCACTTGTGGGTTCTGTTGAGGTCCTCGTCTTTCCTGAAGCTTAGGTAGCATCACAGGACAATCTTCTATAACATGTTCCAACAAGATGCAATAGTGTTACACATTATTTTCGTCATCCCCTATGATCATTAATGATGTAAACCTATATGTTTCCTTCAGAAGGGTCAGTGGACTAAATTCCTAAAGAAAGAAGGGAGAAGAACTTTCCTTGAGAGAAGAAGTTGTGTTTTCCTTTGTAAAAACCTTATTTTGGAGGATTTTTGTGGGCTACACCATAGTTAGGGTGCAAAAATGCCTAATTTCTGCAGACTGCACTATAGCTAGGGTGTGGAATTTCCATAGGCTGCACTATAGCTAGGTTGCGACGACCTTGGTACGTGGAAAAAATGAGCATTTCCTCAATGTTTCTAGAAGGAGAAGCTTCTATGGTGAGGTGTCTTCCGAATGGTTTGGATCTTACTTGCTTTCATGATTTAGTGGGATCATCCTAACCTCCTCTCCTTATCCTCTTCAGCTTATAAAAAGAGAGGAATTCTCATGGAAAAGGTTAGGAGTTGGTTTTGGAGCTTGGCTTTTGTAGTTGGATTTGGCTTGGAATTATTAGCTTGGTTAGAGTGGCTTTGAGCTTTTCTTTTGTCAAGATAGATGTCAGATCTATAGTCTCAGAATTCTTGGATCAGAAGTGTGTGGGAAGAAAGGAACTATTGGAAGGAACCTTACAACATCAAGGGATCCGGTTGTAATCTCTCTTCCTATTGTTTAATATAATACAGTGGCATGCTTCTTTCCCATAGAATTATCTTTATTTTATTGCAAAATTCCTTGATCATATGCATAGGTTTTCATTGAATATACTTTACTACTTTCACTTTGGTTGGTTTGTGTCTCACTGCAGGATCAATATCACAAGAGCACCGGAGCAAAATAGGAACAACAAAGACATAAGGAAGCGACATTTAAAGGTATGTCTATTGTCTTTTGTTTGGTAGTAAATTTGATGATTAGAGCCTAGGGAAAGCACCATGTTCTTTCATGTTTTGTTCTAGATCTAGGTGGATCTAGGGGGATTAGTCTATGTCTGAATTGATCGATTTACCCGTTAACAAGTAGCCACAATTAGTGCAAGGCTTCTAACAGTCCCTTGTGAGGTGTCCTAGTTGCGCGTAGTTGTAACATATGATCTGTACTCGACCTTGACCCATTACTCCTCCTCGTCCTTGTTCTCTAAATCCACCGTGAGAATTGAAGTTTCCTCTCCCAGGGGATTTATACTGCGCAACATTTTTTCCTTGCCATACTTCTCCTCAAATTTTGTATATGTCTCTCGACCTTTCATGCATGAGGTCATAATCCCTACACTCCCTATCATCATGTCCCACGGACTTACAGAATGTGCAATACAAATTTGTGGGTGTCTAAACATATTTTTGCATGTAATAGAACTCACCAAGGCAATGTCTATTTTTACATACTTTGCACTAGGGTAAAGTGACTTGATTCAAAGGGCTCGAAGCTCAAGAGGATAAGTATTCGTGAAATAGAGGGCAATGCTCCTTTTCATGGCCTTCTGATTTGCATCTGATACACCAAATGTCTTCTCTTTTATATTTCCCCTTGTCTTTCTTCATATCTTCGACCTGCAGAGACAAACTAGTTAGTTGACTCAAGATATGACTCATACCTGAGTTGGATTCTCCCATAGGGGTTGATTCTAACTTCATGGCGATCTCCAGTGCCTCGGCTTGTGAAGCAATCTTCTGCTGCATCAGAGGGACTCTGATATGTGGTAAGAGGGCAACAATGAACCACTATTTGTTCTTCTCATCTGGGATCTGAAAAGTCAGTCGGCCTGTTAAGTTCTTGAATCTCTGATCGAATTCCCAAATGGGTTCGGCTACCTTCTTCTTGATTTATTTCATCTCTGTAATGCATTGTGACTCTGAATTGGGTTTCTTGAACTTTGCAATCAATGCATTCTTGATCTCATTCAATGGCTTAGGTTGTGCAAGTCCTTGGACAAGCTTCCTGTACCATCTTAGTGCGTGATCCCTTACAGTCGTACTAAACTGAGTTCTTTTAACAGCTTCATCGATGACATTCTTAATATTCCATATAGCTTCATAGAGGAACCAATGTTGATTGGGATCTTCAGATCCATCTCCCCTAAAGATAGGGAGACTCATCTCATCTGCCTTAGCTCTTCCTAGGGTTCCTTACTGAGTATGTGGTGGAATACTAGTGACAGTGCTCTAAGGACTCTGGTGACTCTGACTATTTTGATTACTTAGTGTTGCTGAAACAACATGAGGGTTAATAGTACTTACTTCAATGGTCTGCATAGTTCTTGAAGTTTTTGGCTCATCCTGTCGAGGTTCTTCAACTCTTCCTTCCTCTACCCTAGTGGTTTCTGAATGCTCTTCGTCTGTCAAATCTTCCTCTTCTCCACTGTAGAAACCCTCATCCCCATAGTTCTACTTGAACAGGTTCGAAATATGAGCTTTCGTGAATACTCTCCCATTGTGCGTATGTCTAGCCTCTACATCGTTTTCGTTGTCCGAACTCTTGAACATTATCCTTTTCAAATATGATCAATCTACTATATCTTCAAGATTTTATTCTCATACAATAGCATCTTGATTCTTAATTTCATAAAATGTAAAAATTTTCCTCTAGGTCCCTTAAAGAAATATCTCTCGACTTGGTTGTATGACTCTACTCTGTCAACAACAAACTCGGTGATGTGCCCTCCAATGGTGATATCAAACCAGTGAAATACTATTCTTGACACGATGTTATCAACCCTCTTGACCTTCTTGATCAATGCCAACATCCAAACCATAGGAGGTCTAGATCTGATCTCAAACTGGGTATCTACTAACCTGGCTAACCACTCATATAGCTCCTAATGGATTCCTCCAAAGAATATCTCGTGTATATCTGTAAAAATATATCTTCCTAGCCAATCCTCTGTACTAATTTAGGGTTCTTATTTTGGGTTCAGCGAAGTCCTTTTCTTGATCCTCTATCCACTTCTGAATCTCTGTCTTCGATGGGAACCACCTTGACATTCCCTCAAGAAGATTCTTGTCCTGACAACAGAACCATTTGTTGGCACAGGGGAGGACCCAAGGTTCATCTCCAAGAGTGCACCAACAAGACCTAACTACTGGCCCTTTCAGCTACACCTGCGAAGCAGATGCAGTCTCACTCGAAGTAGCTATGGGGGGTTGCAGAACAAAGATGTCTACAACTAGGGGGAATATCAAGTGGATCTAGCAAATAGAATAATAAAACATGTATATATCACTTATCAACTTATATCTACCTTGCACAACTATAGATATGATCTAACACAACAATGAAATAACAATATATCAATGGTAAATAACAAAGCATCAATCACACACAACACATGATATACGTGGTTCACTCTCTCTCTAGGGCTACATCCACAAAATTGTGCTTTATAATGTATTAATATATAGCATACAGTTCTTGTCTACGCTCTTGGATAGAAGATCTTCATTCTTCTTCTCTCTTCCTCTTCCCTTCCTGCACACCTAGCTACAGGACTTGATCTCCACACCCAGCTAGAGATCTTACAATACTAGAAGGCTCTCACTCTAGCACTTCCCTCTCTCTCAATATTACTCACTCAATCAAGCAATCATAATACCAACAATAACAACAAACAACAACAAAAACCCAACCCAAGTCCTCTTGAACTTTATTTATACATTACAATATCTCACCAACATCCTTAGGCCGAAACCTAAGTGTCAAAACCCTAGACACCAAAACCCTAGGTCAACATTGACCCACATTTTCAGGGCTTCGCCAGCCTGTCTTTCCTTCCTTCTCGCACGGTGCTCCAAAGCATCCAACGGTGGATTTTTCTACTTGCTGAGTTGTCCACGATCCTTCTTCCTTCCTGATCTTTTATTCTCAATCTCCTCATCCAATCTGCTTGCTTCCTTTTACTTCACTCTGTCTTTTCTGCTCTTTTTCTCACTTTGACCCAGTAACAATCACTGTGTCTTCTGCGAAGTTCACATTTCACCTTTTCTAACTTGATCTTCACTCATTTCCATAACTAAAGGCCAACAGGTTGTAGCCTGAGAAACTAGGGGGTTGGGAACTCCTTCCAGTTGCAGCTAGAAAACAAAGGAAGTTGGTGCTTACAATGAATGTAATTTTTAAAGACATATAAGAAAAAACATACCATGGTATTCTCCCGCTTTGGGTTTCCACATAAAAACACTGGTGTACTTTGTATGTGTATTATTGCTCATTTGTTCATTGTTTATTTAATCTGCAATTATTGGATGATAATGCTACATTGATATAACACTTTCATTATATGGTTAAAAATGATTAAATTGTTCAATTATTGATTCACCCCCCCTCTCAGTAATCCAACAAGTTTAACATAAGGATTTCTGATCATATGAAAATAAAAAGAAGGTGATCCACATGCATAAGATAACTTTAACAGAGTGGACACATGGGTAGCTCAAATGAAGATAATGATATATCAACCTCAAATAATTTATATTCTAGAACCAAGGTTACAAAGTACAGTCTAGATTGTTCCCAAAATAGTTGTCTTGAAATTTCTGAAAAATATATAGTTTGTTACATATTATTTGAAATTTCAAATCTGTTTGTCATAAAGAATGGGATTGGGGATCCCGTGGACCATAAATCAAATAAATACAAGAAATAATCTCTCAGAAGGAGGAATGGTGGGTGACAGTAGAACAACAAGACTTGGAAAGAAGAAAATGAGAGAATATCAATCTTCGATTAAACCTTTATAGTGAAAGAGGTGGAATAACTGGATGAAGGAACTGATAAGAAAGAAAGATATGATCAACGTAAAATTACTATGATGGTCTCTCCTTTTATTCACTTTCTTATTGATGTCCTTTTATCATTTTCAACAACAGTTACATGAACCATCTCAACTACTTATTTCCCTTCATTGGTCAGTTTATCGATAGATTTCTTGAACCATTCTTCGATGTAAATTTTCATTGGTGGCACATTGATTTCATGCTAGATTTTGATGTTGAACAACTCACCATCCAAGTCCCTCAAATCAATGGAAATTCCACACAAAGCTTCTTCAATGTCCCGATTTTTTACAGAGTAATCCACTAGCCAATTGCTTATGTCATCCTTATCATATTCAAGAATACCATAGGAGTTTTCAATTGACAACCATTTAAAAATCTCAACTTGTTCGTCAAAATGTTGTTTTGTTAGAAAGAACGAGTTAAGGATTAATTTTGGGTATTGGATTTTGTTAGTACTTCTGGATAATTCTACCTCCATGAGCCTTTTGAATAGTTATTCTCTCCTTGATATATCTTGGCTACACACTTGAAGGATATTATTCAAGTTTTTAATCTTTTCTTTCCAGCACGCGTTCAACTATTTTATCCGATTTAGAGAGGGAATATCCTCCTCTCTTCTCTTTAACTCTATCATGTTGGCAAATTTAACGCCGAAGGGTACCAAAACATCAAGGTAAAAACATTCTTCATTTTTTAGGTTGGCTTGCAAATACTCATGGAAGGCGTGTGCCCTCGATCCAAAAGAAACCATGTTCTTCGACATTTCCCAAGCCTCTATAATCAACTCCATTATTTTCTTAATATTTTTCTCCACATAGCTCCTGGATGATGTAAGTAGGCTTGAGGCTCCTTTTAATTTAGCAGCGGGTGTGGAACGTATGACTATTGTCAAAGGACTAGAAAGTAGTGGAAGATGCATTAAAGTGTCTTCCAGTTCCTTGATCCTTCCCTTTAATTTGGTTTTTTCTACCTCAATACTGCCAATGGGGTCATCCAGAGCATCCCCGATCACTCTTTGAACTATGGAAATCTGGGAAGGCCAAATATTTCTTAGGTTAACCTCTAAACGAGATTTCACTTTCTTATTCTTCACATCACTCTTCTCAATAATTATTATCTTAGTTTCATTGTCAAAGACAACACTCTGAAATACAAATGACTCTTCTGCATCGAAGGTCTCATTCTCAATAATTTCCAACAACAAATTATGGTGGGCCATGCCTCCTGGCTGGTCAATGTTAGGAAACATTTTCTTGATGTCTACTTCGAGCTCCATATCTTCAAGGAAGAAGATGTTTATGTCACTTTTGATGCAATATTCTTCATCCTCTTATACAATATTCTTCCTGTTCTTCCTTAGAGGAAGTTTATGTGAGCTTTCAATTTTTCCCAGAGGGGGATTATTTTCTCCTCCTCCACCTGAGCTACTTTTGATCACTTTTTTAGATGGGTGGGCTGATGGAGCATTGCTCCGAGATGTTGTAGTCTTAGTTGTAACAGTTGGGGACTAGACACTCTTCTCGTTGGGACCCTTTCCTTTCTGTTTGTAAAATTCATTGGTACTAAGTACCATTTCCAAATCAGCAACATTATGAGCAGGAGAGCCTAAGTCATTATCTTCTTCTTCACTCAGAACAATATTGATAAATTAATTTCTTAAACCTACTTCCAGAAAATGTTCCAAAAACATTTTGTTAGGGTCAAACCCTTTTATCTTTTATTCATATTTCAGATTCAGATTGTGGAAGTGGTTTGCAAATTCATTGATTTTGTTCATATTTATGAATATAAAATCCCCAACTTTCCAAGGAAAAGGTATGAATTGCTTTTTCCTTTTCTCATGGAAAAAGTGCAACCAAAAATTATACTTCCTTGCGACTTTAGTAACAAACATTTTATCAAATATATGGCATGGAAGGAAGGAGGGATTTTCTTTTGAATCGAAAATCCTGATAACATTGTAATTTTCCATTTTCTCTAGCGTCCCCTTCTTATCCAGGAATTTACTTGCCTGGTCCAATATTCGGGGGGTGTCTTTTCCAAACAGTAAATCCTTAAAAAATGAGACCAAATCATTGAAAAATTCAAAACAATGCAAGGAATCTTTGTGCCTTCATAACGCCTGGTACCAGAAGGTCACTGGGTCAAGTTCACAGTTTACCTTCCTACATATAGACAATCTCATAAATTGACAGGACTGTGCTATTGCAAACACAAAATAAGAAGACATAAATAATTTATTATCCTTTTTGTACTGTTATAATTGGGAAGAGATTTCAATGGAAATTAGTTTTCCCGAATCGAAAATGTCTTTCTCTTTGAGAGTAAAGTATAATATATAAAGAATCATACGGGAAATGTTGGCAGTGCTTTCTTGGCCTGTCACCCTGGTGAATAACCAAGCAATTTCCCAAAAGGGGATTTTGAACGAGTCGACCTACAATCTGGTAATGTCTTCGGGAATGGCCACAATATTCTCCAAGAACTTGGGAAAGAGGTCCAGGCCATTGTCATTATTTTTCAGGAAATCCCTGCAATCCTCTCCTTTGAAAGTAAGTGTTGGCTCGGGGAGCTTCAACATTTTATGGAACACTTAAGGTGAAAGAGAGATGGGAGAATGGTCTCGAAGTTGAATAATCTGCTGACTTAGTATGTATTTCTTGGTGCACCAAGAAAACAACTCCTTACAGTAAAAAACCTCTGGGACACAGCCTGCACAAGAAATTTCGGATGTCCATATCACTTCCTTGTGAGCAAAAGGGGATGAATAGTAAGAATACGCCCTGGACCACTAAAAGTTCTGGTCCTCACATCCAAAAATGTTCAAAGTATCTCTGCATAAATTTTGTTGATCTTTTGTTTCAATAAGTTCACGAGAGCGTTATTTTAATCCAGATAATATTTGAAATGAACGCTTGAGAGAGATAATATAATCTTCCGCAAATCGTGATTTAATGTGTTTTAATAAGAAATATCCTAGAGCCCTTTTCTTATTAATGAATATCTTTACGGAACCTACATGATGAGTTATTAGCATTAAATCATACTAAATCCATATTTGGAAAAGTGCAAAGGTGGAGGGGATGGACAGGAGAAATTAAGATTTGGGAACTTTTTTGAAACCGCCAACCCGCCAAACCACGATTGTGAAAGGTCAAAAATTGGTTAAGTGTTGTAACACGGTCATTCAAACTCAATATAGGATATATGAGATACTTAGGAGCCTCGGGAGTCTGATGGTCAAAATGTAGATCATGAATCTCTTGGGTGAAAAATTTATATCGCGGATCATGGGATGGGAAAGATTGAACCCATGAACCCAGGAACCTGCGACTGCAAAAATGGTTAAGTATAGGATGATACAGTATTCGATCAGAGTCATGATATGGGAATATGAATGGAAGTGAGAACCTGTGAGTCCACCAACCTGTGCACTAGTCATTTTCAAAAAATGACTAAGTATAGTAACTAGAAAGGGAGAATAGAAGGGAGAAAAGAAAAGGGGTATTTGGGTAAGTATAGAAGAGGGAAAATAAATGGAAAAAAGAAGTTGTTAAAATATATAAGTGGAAGGAAATTTCAGAAGCGGGAATTAATCTTAACAACTGGCTCCAACTGTGGGATGATAACCCACTATGGGTTTTCAAGAATCCAGAATATTTATGATGAGGTGTTTCCGTCTGTTGCGATATGGATTCAAAGGTAAGAATATACAAACTCAAAAATAAATTTATGTACAAAGAAAAAGAGAGTTTTTTAGGAGAATAAACCTTTCAAATGTTTCCCGTTGATAGGAAGCATTAGTATTTTACGCTTCATGTCTTGGAGCATATAGGAATTGAAACCCAAGATATTTTCGATGATGTATGGTCCGATATAGAGCGCTTCGAACTTTCTATGCATCGATTATTTTTCCTTGGGCTTGTTCCAAAGTAACACCAACTCTCCCTTCTGTAAATTCTTTTCAGTTGTGCTCTGATCAAAATATATTTTGACACTTTGTTGCCTTTGAGAAGTTTGATTCCAGGATTTTCTTCGTTCTTCTTCCAATGTTAACAACTAGTTGATCCTCCTTTGGATTGGTGAGCTCTCTTCTATACCTTCGGTATTAACCACAAAAGTCAATGCATTGAGTTCGAGGCTAATTGACATTTTCGATTCTTTCCCATAAACCAATGTATACGAGGACATCCCAGTGTTGTCCTTTGGAGTCATTCTACTTTTCCACAACGCATCAATCAGCTTCAGATGCCAATTCCTTTGGTTCTTGTCAATGGTTTTCTTCAGTATCTGAACAAGTGTTTTATTTGTGGATTCATAAAGGTCATTAACTTGTGGATAATAATTTGACGATTGACCCATGATAATTCCATATTCTCCACAAAACTTTGTAAACTTCGACTCGATGAAAAACGAACCATTATTTGTGATAAATTTATCTGGGACACCAAATTTCAACAAAAAATTATTTTTGAGGAACTTAATTATCTCTTCACAATCAACTTTCTTTAATGCCACTTCTTTTGTCCATTTCGTGAAATAATTTGTATCCGTGAGAATGTACATATGTCCCTTGCTAGACTTTAGATTAATTGGCCTGACAACATCAAGTCCCCATTGGGAGAATGATTGTTCTACAATTATGGGATGTAAAGGCATCGTGTATCTCTTCATTTTTCCTGAAAAACTGTTAGCATGATACACACTTCCTTATTGTGGCATACGAGTCTTTGAATATTGATGGCCAATAGAATCCAACCCTTATTATCTTGTGGGAGGTTGCAGTAGGTGCAAAATGTCATATGCATATTCCTTCATGGAATTCTCTCATTAGTTATTGGGGTTGATTTTCATCAATGCATCTCAGTAGTATAACATCATAATTCTTCTTGATCAGTATGTCAGCGATAAACACATATTTATTTTCCTTCATATTCAATGTTATTCACTCCTTAGGGTTCATGGTGATAGGAAATTGCCTGGACCTTAAGTAGAATATAATATCTCCGTACCATTCCAAGTCAGCTAATGGTTCTCCTACTGAAATTGAAATCATTCCATCCATAGAATCACCATTTGTGATGATCTTGCATAAACCTTTTCCTTTAACAACCTTCAAAAGTTTAATCTCAATATCATATAATTGGATCTTCGCCAACCAGTTAGCCCATTTTCCTTCTCTCAATTGTTGATTCAGAAGAATCTTTACTAGCAAGGATGGAACATAAGCAATGACATGGGAATTTAATATCCACGTATAAAAATGCTCCACCACTTTTACAAGGGCCAAAGCTTTCTTTTCCAATTCTGAATACCTCAACTCATAGTCATGCAGGGTTTTTCTCATGAAACTTATTGGGAGTTCTTCACCTTTGGTATTCTTTTGAGTAAGAACAGATGCAACAATTGTCTATGTAGAAAATGAATAGATAATTTAATCCTTTTCAAAATCTGGACTAATGAGGACTGAAGCTGTGGTGATAGATATTTTGATATTATTGAAGGCATCTTGAGTAACTATTTTCCATTTGAACCTCTGCTCCTTTTTCAGCAACAAATTGACCAGCCTTACGATACTTGCATCGTCAGGAACAAACCTTCGCACAAAATTGATCTTGTCGAAAAATGATTGGACTCCCTTCTTGTATGTCAGGGGGTTGATATCATTTATTTCTTTAAATCTTTCTAGATCTATGTAAATCCCTTCCTTGTGCACAATTTGGCCCAACAGTTTTCCTTGAGTTACAATGAACAAGCATTTGTTTGGATTTAGAGAGACACTGTATAATCTAGATCTTTCAAAAACATTTCTCAAATGATGGATATGATCACCCCTTGTTTTTTAATGTACTTTCAAGTCATATTAATAGTATGCCATAAATTTTCCTATCAACCCACTAAATGGATGATCCATGGCCCTCTGGAACATGGCTCCATATTCTTCAAACCAAAGTGAATTCTAGCATATGCATATGTCTCCCAAGGTTTGATAAATGTCGTATTTTCCCTATCTTCCTCAGCCACCAAGACTTGGTTATATCCATAAAAAACCATTGATCATGGAAATGCAAGATGATCTAGTGACTTGATGGAGAAGGAACTCCATATTAGATAATGGAAAGTTTTCCTTTATGCTTTCTTTGTTAAGGTCTCTGAAGTCAACACACATCCGGATTTCCCCGGTATTTTTTCTAACAATCATAGGATTTGAAAGCCATTTGGAGTGTATAATGGGATAAATTATTCTTTCCTTCTTCAATTTATCTAATTCAATCTTTACCAGAGGTTTCATTTTTGGATTCATCATCCTTATTTTTTTCTTTACAAGCTTTGCTTCTTCCCTCAGAGGAATGATGTATTGAAATATCGTTTTATCATAGGATTTCAAATCATCGTAGGTCCGCGTGAACACATCAATGTATTCTTTAAACAATGAAAAATATTGATTAACTTCCTCAGTAGTGCAATAAAATCCAAAATTGACATATTTTAGGGAACAATCAGTTCCAATATTGACCTTTCTTATCTCTTGCACTTTCTGAATTGAAACTTCTTCAAGGAGATTTTTAGCATGATCATCTTTCGTGAAAAGAGACTCGAATTGTATACAATATTTAGGGACAACGGACATGTGATTATCTTAATCATCATCATCAATTAACAAAAAATTATCCAATTGTTTATCATTCTCAAACAATTGCAAATATTCCATATTATTGGGAACAACAGGTCGAAATGTTCTTTCTACCTGAAATGATGTCTTGTTGTGTATATCATCTAAGTTTGATAATGAGGATGCCAAGGCCAATGAATATTCCTTTTGATTCTTTTCCATTGGAATGAAGGAAATGTTGAAAGAACTGAAATATTCCATCAATTCATTAACTCTCTTGAAGTATAACTTGAGTCTTTCTTTCTTGATTGTATACCTCTGGGTGACCGGATTAATTACCAATTTAGAGTTTCCAGTCACAATTAGATGTTCTATCCTAATTTATTTCGCAAGAACCATCCTTTGTATTATGGCTTCATATTCTACCTCATTATTTGTACATGAAAATTCCAATCTAATAGCACACCGATGCATAATCTTCTCTGGACCCACCAGGAAAATTCCAACTTTGCTCCTGGAATTTGAGAAAGCTCCATCGAATGACATCCTCCAATAGCCTTCAAACAAGGATTCTTGATTCTCCGTATCTTGAACTTGCTCTAGTATTTCACTATGTTCCATGTCTAGAATAGCATAATTTCCAATCCTAGAATCTATATAATCTTTCAATAACTCATTATCCTTCTTTTTGAAAGAGAAGGGTTTCCTGGGTTCACGAGGCACCTTAATCATGGTTACTTATTTTCCTGGTAGCAAAATGTAAATTCCATCATTCATTATGTTGGCATAGGGGTAGACCCAGGGTTCAATGCTTCAACAACGCACCAACAAAACCCTAACTACCATCCCTTTCAGCAACACCTGTGAAGCAGATGAAGTCTCACTTGAGGTAGAGGCAAGGGTGGTTGTAGGACTCCAGTGACTGCAACCTTATATGGGACATAGATATATGCTTGTAACACCTTAACAGAGCACTTAAAAGTTATAGTTCATTAGCATTTAACCTTTGTTTACAGCGCAGACAAACCCTAATAACAAAGTAGCACAAAATTCACCTAGATCTAACACATTCAAGAACTAAGCACATCAACATAGGTCAGATGTAGCAATCATTCACATTATTCAGTGCTAAGCTGTCATATTCATCTAAGCATACATTATTTCACTAAGAATTAATCATATGAACAATAAAACAACCATAATGCACAAAGCAACCACAACACAGGATATACGTGGTTCACCCCCAGCCTAGGGCTATGTCCACCAACTCTTCTTCTCTTTATTGTCTTCTATCAATATTATACATGCATAGAGCCACAAGATCCTGCTCTTCATAGGATAGGATATCTGTGCACACTTCGCTACATCCTCCTTCCCCGAGCTAGGTTACAACACAAAACCCTCACACAGACTCTTACAGTCACTTACACTTAGCCTTGCAAGTCTCACATAGTACACACAAAGCATTTACAATTATCTCTTGCACTTAGCACAACATCACACAGATGCATCTAGTGTCTCATCATATTCTTCTTACATCGCCTAGACATCTATTTATACATTACAAAAGAGCCTAAACATGGGTAAAACCCATGGGTCGACATCCCCATACCCATTACATAATACCAAAACCCGCAAAGCCCTAAACAAGGGATCGATATCCTGTGATCTCCACTTTGACTTGCGATCTGCCTTCGACAGCTTGTCGAAGTCCTAAAATAGGTCAAACCTGACTAGGGATATCCAAAACTTGGTCAAGGGCCAACATGCCCTCAACACTCACCTATGACTCATCCTGAGTCACTTTGATCTGGGTAGCTCTTCCTCAAAATCCTCAAGCTTGGCTTGAGCTTCTTCGACCTACTGTTGCACCAAAGCCTCCTTCTCTGCGAACTCTTGAATAAATTCCTCATTGGCAGGTCCCTCTAAGCACTGTTCGACTAAAGTGACTACTTTTTCTCCTCAGCCTTCAATCTCATTGAACAGTTGGAAAGCTTCATCCTGGACTAGTTGGAGCCTCTGAGTTACTTCCATGACTTTGCCTTTTATGATGTGGACCTATTGTTGAGCAGTGCATTGTTCCTTGGATCTCTTCATCCTCTCAACTGCTGATAGGAGCTTCAACTGTTCCTGTATTATCATTTCTTGTTGCTTTGCCTCTTGGAGTTGTGACTACAGTGACTTTAGTTTAGGGTCTTCAGTAAGTCGCTCATAATTCTATGAACTTCTATTGCTAATATGTTTACATTCCAAAGCTAATGCTCTGATCCTCTCAACCGTGCTCTAGGCAGTGGCTTCTCTTTGGTCTCGCACATCATGCAGAGTGCTTGGAACTGTTTGTAGTTCTAGGTCTTCTATTCTCTATTGAAGCTGTTGGATAGCTTCGGCAAGCTGCGCTACTTGATGCTCCACTGGGTCTTTCGCCTTTGGCTCTAAGCCCATCGCAGAGAGAAGTGATCTACTGATTGCTTCTTTGACTCCAGTCTATTTTGCAAGCAACTGTTATTTCTCTTGTTGGACCTGCTCTCTCTCCTCTTCGAACTTTGTTTGGAGGTCATCCTTCTCCTATTGTGCAACTCAACGTTTCTCTATCACTTCCTCTTGTTCTTGTTTCAAGTCCACTATGGCCTATATTTTTTCTTCTTGTGTGCAACGAAGGCGAGCTTCGGTTGCATTAGCGATTCTACGGAGTTGGGTAGGCTCATCTCCCAACTATGGTTCTTCTGATGGCGAGGGCGCAGTGGACACTGCGTGGCTGGAGTGAAGGGAATGTTGTACCCCTCTTAGTTTTATATCAATTCTATCATACATGGTTTCTTGCTTGGCTTCAGTGTTCTGCAAGATGTCCTGTGAGGTGTTTGATATAGCTGCGATGATGAAGTAGAAGTCATTGAGCATGAGCACAGTCTACAACTTAGTCTTACTAGCTCTGGATTTCTTCTATGATGTAGGTTTCATGGGGGAAACCTTTCTTTTATTTGATGGATCAACCTCATCAACAGGATCCCTAGGCGGTGTTACTTCGCCCTGCTTCTGTTTCTCTTCTTTTCCATCGTTCTTTTCTTTGTCTACTTCATCATCAACTCCTTCTCCTAGTGATTTTCAAGTAGTTTCTTATGATGTACTGCTCAGCTGTTGGACCTCTTATGTCTTCTTCCTTCTTCTAGTTCCAGGTGTGTCATGCTCTTCATGAGTGGCCTTCAGGCTGCCAATTAGTTCGGGGTCAGATAGTTCTATGGGTTCAACAGGGATAAGGATCTCTGCAGGCCAGTTCTTAGTGATTTCTTCTAGGTCTTCCTCCGTGAGCTTATAGTATGACTGAAATTCATAAGGGGCTGAACCGGTGCAGGGTGTTTGGCATCATGTGAGGGATAGCCCCAATAGCCCCCTTTAAATGAAGATAGTAGGTATGTAATACCACGTTCAACTTCCATTGTTTTCCCATATCGCTCAAATACCAGAGCATGGTGAACTTCACAGCGAGTGGCTCAAAAAACTCAATGTCAGGGAAAGTCGCACCTTCCAGCATCTCCCAAGTAGTAAACGTGATGAAGATTAGTAGCCGGCTAAAATGGAACTCATAGCCCTGATCCTGAGCTTTGCGGAAATCCAATTCTAATTGGTTGACTAAGTACTTTGCCCAATTCATTTGTAGTCCTTCGACACATTTTCCAACGAGGTCAACAATGAACCCTCTGACCTGTGTAGGTTTGATCTTTCTCACTAGCTTTCCTACGATCAGCTGGAAGTCTAGGCACACTGCTCCATTTTGGATGGTGGCTACCTTGTAGCCTCACGTCCCCTTTTCTACATCACCATAGGTATCTTTAATCCTCTGTGCCAGGGTGCATTCTGCAGCCTTCCCTGGGTAGAAGTCTTGTGGCTCTGGTCCCTGCATGCTCATTCTAGTGATCCTATGGATCAACGTCGAATCGACAGTGATGCATTTGTCTAGCCATAGATAGCCTCCATGGTAACATGACAGCAGGATCTTAATGCACACATTAACCTCCTAGTGCCTTCCGAAATGTGGTATCTTCATCACATTCAAGATAGTGGACTGCGTGAGGTTCATAGTCCATGGTTGGGGGGTTATTCTCGAATTCTTCCCCTTCATCCTAGTCAAGTACCCGTGAGGAGCGTAATGTTGTAGTTCTTGCAATCCCCTATGTTGAAGTCATTGAATTTTAATGTTATGATCTTATCCGTTTGTGGTCGAACTGCACATATCCCCTTCGGGAGGTACGGAGTAACCAGAGTGTAATCGAAGTCCCTTGGAACACTGTCACGACTCACCATGCCAACTAGAGGCAGGATGTAGTTAGGATGGATGGTCAGGATTAACTTCACGTTCGCCAAGTCATCTAAATGCTTGGTTCTTTTCTTAGTCACAACTTGGGATGGTCCAGATCCATGAGCGGTCGATGGGGAGGCTTGCACTCCTCTCGTTGATGAAGCTTGGAATCCTGTGGACATTACTTTTTCAGCCATTAGAGTGGTTAGGATTTCCCCTGATGAGTGAGATTGTTGTGGGTGGGATTTTCGGTTTTGATTGGAAAATCCACAGTGTAGTCAATAGATTGTCGACGTTTCAGATCCAGATCAGGATCCATCTTCAGGACAAAGAGCCTGGGTTTTACGACAAAGGGAAGAGTTGGTATATAGAAAAATCAGTAGGATTTCCCCTACTGATTTTTCTGCTACACTGACTTTGTCTGACATGAACACTTGAGATCGGATAAATCAGGTCGATGAACAAATGCTCACTACAAAAGAATAGGTGGTGAGGGCTCAATGATCATTGCACAAAATCAACTAGTTCTCTACGGGATCAGATAATCACAATTGGAAAAAGTGTTCTCGGTGTAATGCTCAGCGGAATAAATAGACAGTGATGTAATGGATCCCTCCAATGGACAAGAATCTTTCATCAATGCAATTATGTCTGTTACGACGTGGTCCCAACGGTCCAATGCCGAGATTTCTGGGCATAACTGTTGTTCTAACCGTTCGGAAGTGTCAGTCTAATGGTCATAATGCCTCCAACGATGATATCGCTCCGCCATGGCGAAGTGCCACTCTGAGCTGCTATGATATTCTAGCAAAGTTCCAATTTTGCACACCTTCCTTCTACAAAGTCCCATCTGGAAGCTACTGCAACTTTTCTAGCTTTGCTCTCTTCTTACCAAGCTTTCTAGCCTTCTTCCCTATGATCTATGTCTTGGTATTCCTCTTTTCCTTCTGATTCTTATCTGTACTCGACATAGTAACTTCGTGTTGTTGAAATGCTTTCATAGGGTTAGAAAGTAATACTTCCTCTTTTTCTAGGGTAGGTGCTCTACTCTCCTGTATAGATAAGTGTTTCAAGTCTTCTTGTGTTCTTTCAACTTTGACATCCAAGTTTCTGGTCCTGAGCAACTTCGACCCGTTCTCTTGTTCTTTCAGCAAGTGTGCTATTCTCTTAGTCATGAAGTCTCTTAGTTCTTTATTTTTCTATTCTAGGGATTCCTCTTCTTTTCTTCAGGTCTGATCCTTCTCAATCCAAGTTTTTCCTGGTAACATAACAAATGGGGTGCTTCTCTCAATAAATTTTACAACCTCAAGTTCTTCCTATGTCGAAGTTCCATGAGCATTCATAGATATCTAGGTAAGTCTTCCACATAGGGTTATCAACTTTCCTCTGAATAATCCTATTCCTCCTAATGAAGGACTCATAGCTAGATTTCCCAAGATTTCCCAAGTTCTTTATGTCATGATATTCACATGTGTTTCCTCGTCTAGAACACAGTCAAGGTTGAAGTCTCCTATTTTTGTTTCTATGCACTCTTTTTCTTTGAATATCTCTGATAAGTTGATATTTCTGTGATCATTCAGGGTTTCTTTCATTTGTAGTAATACATTCTTTGATTCTTTCTGGGGTTCTTCCATGGTCATAGTTTCTTGGCCTTTCTCAGGGTTTTCTGGTCTCATATTCATTCTTTCAACCTTAGTAATCATTCTAGGGAAATCCAAAACTTCATGGTCCATAGATTTAAAACAAAGACAACTGGGTCTTCTACCAGGGCATTCCTTAGCAAGATGTCATGCTCTTATGCAACTGTAACAAATATTTAATCCTCTTTTTCTTTTAAATGATCCCCAACTTTTCTTGCATTGCGCACTAGGATCATAATAGCTAACCTACAAAAAATTCTTCCTAGGATCCTGCATCCATTTGTTAGTCCAAACATTCTTTCTATGCATAGGAATAACATATCTTTCACTATTCTTATCAGATCTACTCATATCAACTCTTCTTTCTTCTAGTTGTGCCCTAGTTTTCAGGCTAGGGTAAAATTTATCAAACACACCTAGATCCATACTTTTGAAAAAAAAAATTCCACTTATCTTACCTTTTCAATAAAAAAATTTCATTGTTCTTACCTTTATCAGAGCACAAAGCTTCAAAATCCTACCTCTTTTCTCTAGATCAGACTTCTCTTCTTAGCATAGAGCTTTACAAGTCAAGTATAATACTGCGTACTAGGGCAACAGATCTATGCACATAGCTTTCTCTTTTCTTTAGTTCCCAACAATCATAGTTTCGAGTCCCTGCAACATAACCATTTGTTGGCATAGGGGAAGACCCAAGGTTCAACGCTTCAACAATGCACTAACAAAACCCTAACTACTGGCCCTTTAGGAAACACCTGTGAAGCAGATGAAGTCTCACCCGAGGTAGAGGCAGGGGTGGTTGCAGGAATCCATTGTCTGCAACCTTAGCTGGGACACAAATCTGTGATTGTAATGCCTTAACAAAGCACTTAGCAGTTATAGTTCACTAGCATTTAACCTTTGTTTACATCACAGATAAAGCCTAATAACAAAGCAACGCAGAATTCACCTAGATCTAACACATTCAAGCACTAAGCACATCAACGTAGGTCATATCTAGCAATCATTCACATTATTCAGTACTAAGCTATCATATTCATCTAAGCACACATTATTGCACTAAGAATTAATCATATGAACAATAAAACAACCATAATGCACAAAGCAATGACAACACAGGATATACGAGGTTCACTCCCATCCTGGGGCTACGTCCACCAACTCTTCTTCTCTTTATTGTCTTCTGTCAATCTTCTACATGCACATAGCCACAAGATCCTGATCCACATAGGATAGGAGATTTGTGCACACTTCTCTAGATCCTCCTTCCCTGAGCTAGGTTACAACAAAAAACCCTTACACAGAGTCTTACAGTCACTTGCACTTAGCCTTGCAAGTCTCACACAGTACGCATAAAGCATTTACAATTATCTCTTTCATTTAGCACAACATCACACAGATGCATCTAGTGTCTCATTGCATACTTATTACATCGCCTAGACATCTATTTATACATTACAAAAGAGCCTAGACATGGGTAAAACCCATGGTCCGACTTCCCCATACCCATTACATAAGCCCAAAATCCACAAGCCCTAAACAAGGGGCCGAGATCTCGCGATCTCTGCTTCAACTTGCGCTCTGCCTTCAACAACCTGTTGAAGTCCCAAAATAGGTCAAACCTGACCAAGGATCTCCAAAAATTGGTGAAGGGCCAACATGTTATATATCCCCCAATCATGGATGACCAATCTCTTCCTAGAACAACTCCATATGTCGAAGGAAGGTCTACCAAAATAATATTGAAAAATGTGATAATGTGGGGGGTTGCCTTGATCCAGGCATAAAAGTCTTTGATTTCTCCATATGATGGCACTTTTCTAGAATCAATTGCATATATAGTTTCACCAGTCTCGTAATACT
>SNQJ01S0111439.1:18008-28044 GCA_010110895.2 Picea sitchensis | reverse complement strand
GAGCAGTGGCACCTGGTAGGAGGCTGAATTACCATCTGTTGAGCCCAGGAGCTAGCCGGACTGCCACGGAAGCATTCTTGGTGGATATATTGCAGGCCGTGAACACATCAAGGCTGATAAGAGAAGGCCGAGTGACCTTGGAGCAAGGACCCAGGAGTTTGGAGGAGGACCGAAGTTCGAACCCCCTAGCTCTGTTGAGGGGTGTCTAATCCAGCAAGGGGACAACAGCCCCATCGCTCTCTCAGTCAAGGCCCAGGTTTATGATCTGATTAGGTGTTTTTTGTAGCGTTATAACAGCCTAGTAACTCTTCAGAAATTGGTATTTTATTCATTGAACTGTCTAGTGACTGCTGTAGCTGAGACAGCAGCTTTTGGAAGACTGTCACTGTTTGAATTGCTATATTACAGAACTGGAATTTAGTGTTTCGAAACTGTTGAACGCTATTATTTTTGCTGGTTATTTGTAAATGCTATCTGTCTATGATGAAAAGATTTTGAAATAAACCTGTTTGCAAGCTGGTTTAAACTCCTTTTTCTAGCTCAGAAACCCTAGGGTTACTACAGAGAGTAACCCTACATTCACTACATTTTAAGGCGTTTTTAGCCATTGCATTCACTACATTTTAAGGCGTTTTTAGCCATTGGAAAAATCTAGATACTGGCCAATTTTCTTTCTTTTTTTCTCCTTTTCATTTATTATTGTTGTTCTTGTGAATTGTACTAGGGTCACCAAAGGTTCGAAATTCGGCGAACCCTGTGACTTAGCATATTGGCATGTTCTGACCTTAATGATGGAATGTTTCTGTAGCATATGTATAGTATATACAGGCTTCCAATATTTAGGGCCAGTATTTTTTAACGACTCTGCTTTGAGAACAGTACTTTTCACCTCTTATAGAAGTGACTCTTAGAGTCAGACTGCATTTGTATTGATTAATTATAATCAGGAACATCACAAGAAAACATCAGAAGTTTGTGTTGATCTCATTTTTTAATGCTGCTGTAATAAACAATTGTATAATCTCTTTTCTTTTCCTGTTGTTTACTGTAACTCCTGCAAATAGATATAGAGGGACTACAGCAGGAAGATGGATCTTTTGCAGGTGATGAATGGGGGGAGATTGACACCCGGTGCGGATTACTTTGTTTACCTTTCTTCCAATTATTGTTAGATCCAGGTTTGAATAAAGGTTAAACTAATCAGATTTTAGCTCTGGTATTTCTCACTGATTTGTTATGGCATTTAGGTTTTCATACTGTGCAGTATGTTGCCTGTCAATTTTGCGTCGACTTGATAAAATTGATGTTGGAAAGGCCATCAGTTATGTAGCAAGTTGCAAAAATTTTGATGGTGGATTTGGGTGCACTCCTGGTGGAGAATCACATTCTGGGCAAAGTATGAAGGTTTTCTTATTCCTAAGTAATTTGTGTGTGCAGAGTTGTTTTCTTGAAGTCTTTAAAACATTTGAACTCAGTTTCTTGTCTGATCCTGTGGTTGACTGTTGAAGCATTGAAACTTACTACTGTAGTATTGAATTTATTTTTATACATGTTTTCACCTCTTGAGGTTTATAGGTGAGAAGTAAGCATCTGTTCTAATTCATGCATTGATCCCTTTCTTTATGGAGTGAATCACTTCAATTAGGATTAGAGTTTACATGTCTGAACTAATATTTCTCACAAACTTGAAGCTTGGCTTATTGCCCAGGAGGAATTGGGTTTGACAATTTTATGGGAGGGAAATATTCTATGACCACCAATGCATTATCTTTCATCCTGAGATATCATGTCACTACTTAAATGTGCTACTGTTGAACTCGGATTATTTGGGTTCATTAACAGCTACTTCTGATTTCTTTGTGCTCCAGTTTTCTGCTGTGTAAGCGCCCTTGCAATATCAGGTGCACTTACTCATGTGGACAGGGATCTTCTTGGATGGTGGCTCTGCGAACGACAAGTGAAATCTGGAGGTCTTAATGGGCGGCCTGAGAAACTTGCTGATGTGAGATTAAGAAGTCCCTCTTTCTAGTGCCAACATTTATTAATGTGAAGAAGTTGGACAATGGTTATAAGCCATTAGTTTATATTTTATCATAGTGTGAGATTCCTCAAAATTCGTGGCGTTTGAAGTCTTTGTAAAAAAAAATACTAGCTTATGCTTTAGTTGACATATTTTATGTTTGTGCCATACAGGTGTGCTATTCATGGTGGGTTTTATCCAGTTTGACTATCATTGATCGAGTGCATTGGATAGACAAGGAGAAACTCAAGACCTTCATCCTAGACTGTCAGGTTGTACTCTAGATCACATCTACTTCAGAGTACTTAGGTTCTGTTGTTCCTGAACCTGTGATCTGACTTATAACTACGCTTTTGAAATGCAGGACAAGGAGCATGGAGGTATCTCAGATAGGCCAGATGATGCTGTCGATGTATTTCACACGTTCTTTGGTATTGCAGGTCTTGAATTCTTTATGCCATATTTCTCAGTAATTTTCAACAATGGCCAGACCAAGATGTACACTACTGAATGGAAAATTTGAACAATAACTCTTTCTACATGTTTCTTTACTCAACATGATGTGAAATATTGTCTTTGTGAAATTGATGTAGGCCTTTCACTATTGGAGTATCCAGGACTAAAGCCGTTAGATCCAGCATATGCTTTGCCTGTTCATGTTGTGGACAGGCTCATTTTTGGCCAGCCACATAAACAGCAGCCATGAATATTATAGAGTGGACAACCTTTTTCCTCATTTCTGTTCTTCTAAGATTTTATTCATAAAGCTGATGTGCTACTGAGATAAATGTAGGACGGAACTCTCTTCAAAGGGATGATGCGGGAATGGGGGATTTCTATTAAATTGCAGTTTTCTTTTATCTATTATCTCAGAGAACAATGGTGGAGCAAGTCTTGAAGAGCAATGCCAAGTGAACACTGAACTGTCACTGGTGAATGCATTTGCATATATCATAACCCATGGGAGTACCTAACTGTTAGGTGACTTTTGTATACACTGTATTACTATTCCAAAATAAAATGTTATTACCTGAAAGGATGTGTCTATGCATGCTATCATAGATCACATTTCGTTTATGGTTGTATAGTGAGTAGTTTCTTTTACCTCTTGATTTAGACAGCCTTTCTTAATTCCAGCTTTTTGTGTATCAATATCTGTGACAATGGTAAAATTGTTTTCAATTAAATTTTAAAACAAGTAAGATTTAAAGAAAAACAAAAGGATGTCTGCAAGAATGGTGATCAGTTGGTATGCATGCCAATTCTACCACTCCGTGTGATATTTATATTAAAGCAAAGAGGTTTTCAATTCCACTTTGGAATGTTATCACCCTTCATTTCTAAAAGGGTGATGGATGTCAAAGTGTTAAATATGTACATGGAGAAAACTATTTCTTGTAGTTCTTGAGTATCTCTATCTTGCTTTGCTATCAGTAGCTTATTTTCAATTTTGTTATTGGTGCCACAGGAAATGCCAAACACTGACTGTGTTCTTGCCATTCTATTGTTTCAAGTCTTGACACATCTAATGGAAACAAATTGCACAAAGCCTATTTTTATGGCGTAATAGATTACAAAGTGACACACAGTCAATCCGTCATGACATTAACAGTGAGCAGAATCTTCCATGCTGTTAATTCTCATTTTGTGCATGATTCATTTTTAGGAAGGCACATTGTCACAATCATGTCAATGGAGAACTGACCAGCTCTCCTAAACTGGTCTCAACTATCTTTCTTTTTTGGATGATTCTTTTCGCTAATAGGAGAAGTCACAACTTTGCTGAATTATTATGAAAGAATAAACTGCAAGTTTCATCCACAAGCAGAATGTTTAAGCCAGTGTGCTTATATCTATTTTTCTTGCATGGAGCAAACATTTCGGTATCAAGCTGGATATTAGAAACATAAATAAGTTTGTCACAAGCATATAAACCAGCAATAATGAAGTCCAAATATTTAGGTGTGTAGACCTATAGTCGGGGGTCATGATTCTGTAGCATCCTCGCCCATTACTCCCAACCTCAAGATAGGTAGCCACAAACAGAGATTTCAAATTCTGTATCTCTCAGAGGTGATTTCCCCCATAATGGTAGCAAAGGGAACCTTCCCAGAAAAACTATAACACAAATAAATGCATGCATAGTGCAAATAAATGGATGCAACAAAATTAAATTTGCAAGGATTCTCACAATTTCATAACAATCAAATGTTCGTCAACAGAATCAAATAATTACATACAACATGCATAGTACATAAATTTATATGACATAGAGTAATAGTAGTTTTGCATCTTCATAAACAATGAAAGGAGGCTTATCTTTTAACAACAATTGGTCCAAGATGCTGAGTGTGTAAAAGCACTTTTCCATCCAACCATAGACATCCAATGCATATACTACCCCCAGGTCAGACTATGAGGCCACTAGGGAAAAGGAATCAAGCTATGTGCTTCACTCTCTCTCAACCCAACCCATCTACTCTCAAGCTCAGCCAATATGTTCACCACAGAGCATTATATGCATCTCTTTCACCCTTCAACAGTGAAATAACTCTCTTCTGCTCTACATGACATGAGAAAGGTCTTCCTTTTCTCTATTCAATAGTCTGTCAAAGATATTATTCTCTCTAGTGCTCTTTAGTGTGGACAAAAAGAGCCCAATCTATTGTATGATTTCTAAGAATTGCTTCCAAAATCAATACTTGGCTATCAAGCATCCAAAGAGAATACAATGAGCAGTGGGTGATAAACTCATATCTTGTCCAATCTCTTGGTTACCTACTGCCAACTATATTCCATCCCAAGTTTGCAATTTCCTCTTCACGGTACTGATTTTGGTTAATTTTCAGATTAGTAAAAGGTTGACAATAGAGAACACAGTATGAACTACGTAGAGAGTGCATGTGAAAGTTCTCTACACAATGCTAGAGTCAATGGCAATGAGAAGATTGGTGGAAAATGATAGTTGGCTTTACATCTGATTAAGGGAATGTAGGACTCACACTTTCCAAGATGGTTGTACTGAGTCCATGCTCCCATAACTATGTGAAAATACTTTCCCCACCAACCTTTTACATACATTCAATTTGGTTGATAAGTCAAAGAAGGTGGATGGCTTCATTTAAGGCACATGGTAGAAAGAAATGAGTTCTAGCATTGACACTAGGCAACAAAAGATTTATTTTCCAATAGGCACCCTCTCCTCTTCCCCTCTTATGGAATCATAGCCTCTCTCATGCTTTTTGCAGCCATCTTGGACCATTATATATATATTATTTGTAGCTTTAATATTTATATAACTTGAGTTAATCGAGGCAAGCCTACGACATGGTCCATATGCATATATTTATATCATAAATGCCTAGCCATTCCCCTAGTCAGGGTTTGTCCTTGAGCTCCACACTAGAAACACATACTACCATATTTACGTCATTTTTATTCATAGTTTGATCCAATGCATTTCAAGGGTCAAAACTAGTGTATTACATTCTCGTCCCCCTTGGAATAGCACCGACCTCGATGCTTCCCAAAATTTAGAACAGAAATGGGTATGCCTCCTCCATGGCATCCTCTAGGTCCCATGTAGCCTCATTGGGACCAAAGTGCTTCCATTGCACTTTTACCTATTGTTCGGTTCCAGAGAAATATTACTTTCCTGTTGAGGATGCGTATTGGTTCCACTTAGATCATATCCCAATCAATCATATGGTTAGAATCATGTACATATTTCTGAAGCAAGGAAACATGGAAAACATCATCAATGTTAGTGTTAACATGTAATGAAAATTTATATACATCTGGCCCCATCCTATCAAGCACTTCAAATGCCCACAATATCTTGGTGCCAACTTTGCACAACTTCCAAGCTTCAAGGAACTCTTCCTTGGCTTCACTTGGAGAAAAGCATGATCCCCAACATGGAATTCCCTATGCACTACTTTTTTCTGCATAACTTTTATGTTTGTCTTGAGTTGTCTTCAAATTTTGCATAATTTTAACAACTTCCTACTCCATTTTTGGCCCAAGCACAATTATGTTTATTGTCCATTGTTATATGCAAACTCTATCAAGTGTAGATAGTCTTCCCACTTGGATGGGTTATCCATCACATACATCAAAAACATACTTTTTTCTGCATAACTTTTATGTCTGTCTTGAGTTGTCTTCAAAGTTTGCATAATTTTAACAACTTCCTACTCCATTTTTGGCCCAAGCACAATTATGTTTGATGTCCATTGTTATATGCAAACTCTATCAAGTGTAGATAGTCTTCCCACTTGGATGGGTTATCCATCACATACATGAAAAACATATCCTCAATTGCTTGATTCACTCTTTTGGTTTGCCCATCTGTTTGTGGAAGTAAAAAGTATTAAAATTCCGTTGGATACCCCTATTTTCAAAAATATTCTGCCAAAAGGTAAATGTAAACTTGGTGTCCCCGTCATATACAAGTGATTTATGTAACCCATACAATTTGAATATTTATATCATGAATCTTTGCAATATCATCAGTTTTGTGTGTGGACTTAACATGAATAAAATGTGATGCTCTGGATAACTTATCGATCACAACCATGATAAAATCATGTTGTCTTGATGTAATTGTTAACACAATAATAAATTCATAGTTACTACCTCCCATTTTCATTTTAGAATTGCAAAAACTACAGTAACCTTGTTGGATATTGATGTTCAAGCATAACTTGCCAACATTTCATACGTTTGACAATGTATTCAAAAACATCCTTCTTCATCTCAGGCCAAAAGTATTTCTTTCTTGCTGTAGCAATCATTTTTGGGTAACCTGAATGTCTGGAATATGACATTTTATGTATTTCATCCATGATAGTTGTTCACAAATTTGAAGAGTGGGGAATATACATTCTATTTTTATACATGAGAAACACATCACCATTCAATTGATAGCTTTCATATTTCTTTTCCTATTCGGCACACAAATCCATTAGCTCCTAATTCATATATCTTAGGTACCTTGAACCCTCTCTGCTTGCGACCACGACCTTGAACCCTCTCTGCTTCCCGACTACGACCTTCAACCCTTGCTCCTAACCATGACCCTGAACCCTCCTCTACTCACTACCATGACCTAGATTGCGAGCCCTCCTCTACTCATGATCAGGATCTAGAGCCCTGTCGTTCATTGTCCACTGAGCCTCTGGTGGCCACCTTTGTTCGCAACCACGACCCAAATCACAGACAAACTCAACAATGACTCTCTTATGGTGGCTTGATTCATGTGATAACTAGGCTCTTTTAAAGACATGACTCTTGATGTTCTACTCATTGTGACCTGTGGAGGGCTCGACCAACCTAGGAGAGGCAGCAAAAACATTGTTGAAGCTTGACCTGCATTTATGAGGTAGCCACAGAGTTCTGGGCACATTCTAGAGTTGGTACAATAGGCTAAGTAGGTTTGAACAATAGAGATAAAGGGGTTGTTACAACTTAACAATGGATACCCTAGAAACAAGTCTTGGAAAACCTTTGAAGGCAGTTACAATCAAAGATAAAGGGGTTGTTACAATAGTTGCAGTTAACCTTGACACAACAAGTGTCGAGGCAACCTTTGTGGACTAGGACAACAATTTGGTGGGCCAAAACAACAGTCTTTTGAGGCAGTTTTGGGACAAAAATTGAGGGTTGTCACAACCAGACAAACAACTGAGAAAAGGGCTTGTGTAAAGGTGCCAATTTGTATAGGCATCGGAGGGTTTGAGGGGGTAAGGGATGCCCAAACCCTTAGCCTTAGTACACCAAACTTGGACACAAAAGCTAAGGAGGGTTTCTGCAGTGTTTTGTAAGTGTTCTTGGTATTTCTCTTTTATGTAAAATTGGGATGTTGTCCCTGGTACGGGAGCCCATTGTTCTGGGTTTAACAAGAAGTGATTTTGGAATTGAAATTCCTGTGTACTTGTGCATGATTCAATTGCTGGTTTTAATTTTTGATGTGCTAAGTTGCTAGGCATATCAATGTGTTTATGTTCACAGTTCAGATTGTGTGCATTTCGTATATGCTGTTGAGAACCTAGACCAGACTTGAGGTGTGTGTGCACTGAGTCTGGGTGCACATCAAAGTATGACACCTTCGTCGCATCATCAGATCCAAGCAAACAATCCCTTAAACCATTGTCCTTACAAAGTTTGGTGCTCGACCCTTTCGACTTGAGATAGTGTTTAGACTCATCTCACTCTTGCATTGTGCTACACCCCAAATTCTCTGCAGTGCACTCTACATTTTTTCACGAGATGTGACCACTCTGATGAGCTCAAAGTGTGATGATTTCTTTGTATGTGGCCATCATGGGATGACTTGATGTACAAGTGTTGGTTAGAGGTTACTCAGATCCCCTTAGGTGGATGGTAATGGCATGTCCTTTTAGTCCTCATTCTTAGGGTGCTTGGTTTTATTGCTCCAACCAACTACCCCTTGGAGGTGGTAACTCCCTCTAAAGTCGGGCATTTATGACCTAGGTATGTATGCATGCATTCTGAGGTAGATTTACTAGGATACATGATTTATGGGGTCCTAACCTTTCACTTATTCTTTTGCTATGTAAAGGGTGATTGTGCTTTGTAAGGGTTGTCACACCCATGGTTTAGCACACCTTACCCACATGGACCCTATTTTTATTACATATGTAGCACATTTTTGCCATCAAAGATGACTCTGCACATGATTATCAAGTGTCACATTTATCAAGGTAGTTTCACATTTTTTGAGGCATATCACAAATATTGAGGCATTGGTCACACTCTCTGAGGCACGGACGAGTTGTTTTCCTCCACATGGACCTCCTCTACACTTTCCATGTGTCAAATGCCAGAACGCCCCGCTCCTTTGGCACTTTTTAAAATCATTTTCTTCATTAGGTCCGACCTCTCTTGGGGCAGTTTATGGCAGGCACAAGGTTTATTTTGAGCCACTTGGATGATTTGAGGTCACATAAGTGATTTTTCACTTGATGATGATGACATGGCACTCATTCTATGTTATGTGGAGGGGCTTTTGATCACCATACTTATGGAGAAAATTGAAGAATCCATCCACTTAGAGGGATTTATTTTCGCTTGGGGTGAGGTCATCCCCACTCTTTTAGGTGGATGTTGGAGATAGAATGGCCAAGGAATATTCATTGCCATGTTTTTAGGTTCCCCAAGCCCTTTTCAAGTGGAATGTTATACCTTGGAGCCAAATCTTCCCTCTTAGAAGCTTGACGCCATTCTTGTTGTTGGGGGTTTTATGATCCATTTTTTCACTTGGAGGGTCACTCCCATGCTTCATGGAGGTGCCTTGACTTAGGTATGGACATGGTCATGCTTTAGAGACATATTTCAAGGATTTATGGACATTATTTGAGCATTCTTCGAGCACATTTTGTGGAGGTCGTCCCCTTTTATGAGGGTTTCTAGCATGTAAAACATCATTTACTTGTAATTTGACTTAGTCTCCAAATTATGTGGATGACAAGTCACTCTTATTTTATTTCCTTAGGCTTATTTTAGGAATAAATAGTGATAAAGAGTTATGAGCCTCATCTATAAATAAAGGCACTCCTCTCATTCCAAATTGTTGTAAATTGTTGGCAATAATTATTGGAGCCATTTAATAGAAGATCTTTACTTGGTGTTTTCTTGGTGTCAATTTTTGGAGCTCTATCTTTCTTGGTTATTCTTCTTGGTATTTTTAAAGGCTATTGTGAAATGATTCAAGTTTCTACATAAAATAGCAATATCGATCCATTGAGGAGTTATCAACTACCTGGAGGGAGTATGTCTAGGGTTTGTATCTCTTCCTTCTTCCCTAAAACTATTTTTAAGTGCTTATCTTTCATCTTGATTAGTTCTATAATCATTGACAAGGGTTTTAAGTATTATTTCCAAGCCTTTTATTGATCTTGTTGGTGAAGTCTATTCCCTTGGGGAAACCTTTCTTGTAGGGCCTTGGTTTTCATGGTTTGTCTTGATTAGGCAAGAGACTAATAGATTTGTGGC
>SNQJ01S0111438.1:8039-36848 GCA_010110895.2 Picea sitchensis | reverse complement strand
TAGGGCCTTTTTCTTTAAGGTTACACTAAAATTTTTACCCTAGAAAAGTCTTAGGCTTAGGACTTAGATTCTGAGCTAGGCGACAATTGGTTAGGGAAGTTGTTTAAGGATTTCTTAAGGCATTAATGTCTTAGGGCCATCTAAGTTTGTTTCTTCATCATCATCAATGCGGCCTGCCCTTCAGGACGCACTACGTGCTCCAAGGGTGCCACTCGCCAACTTGTGTTTCTTTTGCGCGACGTGCCCTTCAGGATGCACAACGTGCTCCAAGGGTGCCACTCGCCAACTTGACTGATTGGTAGACATATATAACCCCTAGAGTCAACACTCCGCCAGGTGAACTTGTGGGAGACTAAGGGATCTAAGGAATAAGGCCGCCGCCTTATTGCGCGCCCTTTAGAATCATCGTGAGCGACTGTCGCAGTCTGCCCTCACGACATTGTGGATCCTCTCAAACTAGGTAATAGTTAACCTACAGTTCGAGCCACGACGGGAGTGCTAGTAGGCTATGATAGGGCTGTTGTCCATGCCTCTCCCTCAACCTCTCTGGAAATCGTGTGTGGCCCCTTTACTCCAAATGTGAGTCTGGTCGGCAAGCTATCATCAGCCTGCATCATCAAAAATCATGTCAGAACATGTCAACATCATATAATCAAATCAATGAAAATATCATAGTAAATAAATCAACCCAAATAGCACACTCCCTGACTCAATCCGGAGTCCAAGGGGTTCCACCGATGCCTCTGCATCCTCAAGGTCCGAAACCCTGCGCACTCAATGAAACTGAGTCAATAGCACATGTCTACGTCAAAGCAGTAAAACATCATGTCATCTATCATAACGCATCATAATCAAGGATAAATGTGTTAACATCATAAAAGTCCAGATCACTTGCGAGCAAGTGTCCTCAAAGAATAAGTTTTCTCAGTGCGCCAGAGCGGGATGTTACATAAAGATCATAAAAAAAAATGTTATACAATTTAACTATCAACTGTATATTCTATTACATAACTGTAAATGCCAACCCTCTCCATTTTGTGCTATATATGATTATTTTTTCCTCGAAGATCCTTTGAGAGTTAACTGGTTAATATATCTTCTTCTCTTATATTTCACAAATGAATATTTTTCCAGGACATTTTGGCACTGTAATATGCTTCAAAGGTCCTTTGAGAACTAACTAATCTATAGTTAATTATGAATATGATATCGATACTTATTCAACTAGACCACATCCAAATGTGAATCCTTCCAAAGAAATAATTTTCATTTTTATGTCAAACAATATTCACTTCCAGACATGTTCTTGTGCATATGGAATGCCCAACCTTGAATACATTAAAGTGATGCAACATTTGGATTAAGGAGTCCAATTTATGAAAACATGCCTCGAGAGTGGATGGAAAATGTGGTCACCTATTCCATGCCTAAACAAGCTTGCAACATCTCACAAAACTCAAAAATGTTGATCCATTAGGTTTTATGCCCTAAGGAGGTATTGGCCAAGAGTCCATGAAATGGTTTGGGATGCGACTTGCAACTGTGCATAAAACAAAAACTGAGACTTGTATTGAGGAACCTTCGACTTCAATGAATTCCTGGCATAGTATTTCAGCTAGAGAACCCTTCGGTCCCAGGTGCGATTTTCAAAATTTACTTTACTCATTGATTTCGAGAACTATGGTTTTGCTCAATTAGAAGCAATGCAACATTTGGATTAAGGGGTCCAATTTATGAAACCATGCCTCGGGAGTAGATAGACAAAGTTGTCATCTATTTCATTCCTAAAAAAATTTGCAGCATCTCATAGAACTCATAAATGTTGATCCATTAGGTTTTTAAGCCCCAAGGAGGTATTGGCCAAGACTCCCTAAAATTCTTTGGGATGTGACTTGCAACTACACATAAAAACAAACCGAGACTATGATTGAGGAACCATCGACTCTGATGTATTCCTGGTATAGGATTTCAGCTAGAGCACCCCTCACTCGCGAGTGCCATGCCTTAGAAGTTGCTTTACTCATTTATTTTGAGAACCATAGTTTTGCTCAGTTAGAAGCAACACAACATTTGGATTAAGGGGTCCAATTTATGAAATTGTGCCTCGATATTGGACGAAAAAATTGGTAACTTAAACCATGCCTAAACAAGATGGTAGCATCTCACAGAACTCAAAAATGATGCTTCATTAGGTTTTTATCCCCCAAGGAGCTATTGTCCAAGAGTCCCCGAAATGGTTTGGGATGCGAGTTGCAACTAGGCATAAAAAGAAAATTGAGACTTAGATTGAGGAACCGTCGACTTCGTTGGATTCTTGGCATATGATTCTAGCTAGAGCACCCCTCACTCAGTGGTCCCATGCCTCAGAAGTTTGTCTATTCATCGATTTTGAGAACTAGGGTTTTTCTCAGTTAGAAGCAATGCAACATTTGGATTAAGGGGTCCAATTTATGAAACCATGCCTCAGGAGAGGATGAAAAATGTGGTCACATATTCCATGCCTAAACAGTCTTGCAGAATTACACGAAACTAAAAAATAATGGTATGTTAGGTTTTTATGCCCCGAGAAGGAATTGGCCAAGAGTCCATGAAATGGTTTGGGATGCAACTTGCAACTGGGAATAAAACAAAAAAAAAAGACTTGGATTCAGGAACTATCAAATTTGTTGGATTCATGGCATATTATTTTAGCTAGAAAACCCCTCACTCTCTGGTCCCATGCCTCGGAGGTTGCTTTATTCATCGATTTCGAGAACTAGGGTTTTTCTCAATTAGAATCAATGCAACATTTCGACTAAGGGGTCCAATTTATGAAAATATGCCTCAAGAGCAGATGGATAAAGTGGTCACCTAGTTCATGCCTAAACAAGCTTGAAAAGTATCACAGAAATAAAAAAGGTTTCTCTGTTAGGCTGTTATGAAACAAGGAGGAACTGGCTAAGACTCCCTGAAATGGTTTGGGATGCAACTTACAACTGGGCATAAAATGAAAATCGAGACTCGTATTGTGGAACCATCGACTCCATTGGATTCCTAGCATAATATTTCATCTAGAGAACCCCTCATTCTCAGGTCCCATGCCTCAAAGGTTGCTTTATTCATCGATTTTGAGAACCAAGGTTTCGCTGAGTAAGAACAAATGCAACATTTGGATTAAGGGGTCCAATTTATGAAACCATGCCTTGAGAGTTAATGGACAAAGTGATAACCTAGTCCATTCCTAAATAATATTGCAACATCTCACAGAACTAAAAAATGTTGCTCCATTAGGTTTTTATTGCCGGAGGAGGTATTAGCCAAGAGTCCCCGAAATGGTTTGGGATGCGACCTACAAATGGGAATAAAATGAAAAACAAGACTCATATTAAGGAACCATCGACTCCATTGGATTCCTATCATAGTATTTTAGCTAGGGTAACCCTCACTCCTTGGTCCCATGCCTCGAAATTTTATTTATTCATCGATTTCGAGAACTAGGGTTTGGCCCAGTAAGAAGGAATGCAACATTTGGATTAAGGGGTCCAATTTATGAAACTGTGCCTTGGGAGCGGATGGATAATGTGGTCACCTAGAACATGGCTAAACAAGATTGCAACATCTCACAGAACTCAAAAATGTTTCTTTGTTATTTTTTTATGCTCCAAGGAGGAATTGGCCAAGAGTCCTCGAAATGGTTTGGGATGTGACTTGAAACTACGCATAAAATGAAAACCGAGACTTGGATTGAGGAACCGTTGAATTTGTTGGATTCTTGGCATAGGATATCAGCTATAACACCCCTCACTTATGGGTCCCATGCCCCATATGTTTCTTTATTTAGTGATTTCAAGAACTAGGGTTTCAACCAGTAAGAAGCAATGCAACATTTCGATTAAGGGGTCCAATTTATGAAACTGTACATCGAGAGTGGATGTAAAATGTGTTCACCTAGTACAAGCCTAAAAAAACTTTCAACATCTCATGAAACTCAAAAATGTTGCTACGTTAGGTTTTTATGCCCCAAGGAGGAATTGTCCAAGACTCCCCAAAATGGTTTGGGATGTGGCTTGCAACTGTGCATAAAAAAAATGAGACTCATATTGAGGAACCTTTGACTCTGTTGGATTCCTTTCATAGGATTTTATCTAGAGGACCCCTCACTCCTAGGTCCCATGCCTCGAAGTTTGATTTATTCATCAATTTTGAGAACTAGGGTTTTTCCTAGTAGGAAGCAATGCAACATTTTGATTAAGGGGTCCAATTTATGAAACCATGCCTCGGGAGAGGATGGACAATGTGGTCACCTATTCCATGCCTAATCAAGCTTGAAACATCTCATGAAACTCAAACATTCTGCTACGTTACATTTTTTTGCCCCAAGGAAGAATTGTCCCAGAGTCCCCAAAATGGTTTGGGATGTGGCTTGCAATTGCGCATAAAATGAAAATCGAGACTCGGATTGAGGAATCATCAATTCTGTTGGATTTCTGGAATAATATTTCAGCTAGAGCACTCATCATTCCTAGGTGCCATGACTCAGAGGTTGCTTTATTCATCGATTTTGAGAACTAGGGTTTTTCCCAGTAAGAGGCAATGCAACATATAGATTAAGGGGTCCAATTTATGAAACTGTGCCTCGAGAGTAAATGGACAATGTGGTAACCTATTCCATGCCTAAACAAGATTTAAACATCTCATGAAACTCAAAAACCCTGCTCCGTTAGGTTTTTAGGCCCCAAGGAGGAATTGGCCAAGTGTTCCCGAAATGGTTTGGGATGCGACTTACAATTGCACATAAAATGAAAACCAATACTCAGATTGAGGAACCATCAAATCCGTTGGATTCCTAACATACAACTTCAGATAGAGAAACCCTCGCTCTTGGGTCCCATGCCTCATAGGTTTCTTTATTCATCGATTTCGAGAACTAGGGTTTCTCCCAGTGAGAAGCAATGCAACATTTCGATTACGGGGTCAAATTTATGAAAACATGCCTCTGGAGTGGATCAACAATGTGGTCACCTAGTCCATTCCTAAACAAGCTTGTGGCATCTCACGAAACTCAAAAATGATGCTCTGTTAGGTTTTTATGGCCCAAGGAGGAATTGGCCAAGAGTCCCCAAAATGGTTTGGGATATGGCTTGCAAATGGACAGAAAATGAAAATCGAGACTCGTATTGCGGAACTGTCAACTCCATTGGTTTCTTGGCATATTATTTCAGCTAGAGAACCCCTCACTCCCAAGTCCCATGCCTCATAGGTTTCTTTATTCATCACTTTCGAGAACTAGGGTTTCATTCGATAAGAGGAAATGCAACATTTGGATTAAGTGTTCCAATTTATGAAATCATTCCTCGTGAGCAGATGGACAATGTGGTCACCTATTTCATGGCTAAAAGAGCTTGGATCATCTAACAGAACTCAAAAAAAATTCTCCATTAGGTTTTAATGCCCCGGGGAGGTATTGGCTAAGAGTCCCTGAAACGGTTTGGGATGCGGATTGCAACTGCACATAAAATGAAAACCAAGACTTGGATTGAGGAACTGTCGATATCATTGGATTCGTCACATACGATTTTATATAGAACATCCCTCACTCCTGAGTGTCATGCCTCAGAAGTTTCTTTACTCATCAATTTCAAGAACTAGGGTTTTTCTCAGTTAGAAGCAATGAAACATTTGGATTAAGGCATCCAATTTATGAAATTGTGCCTTGGGAGAGGATGTACCAAGTGGTAACTTAAACCATGTCTAAAAAATCTTGTAACATCTCATGGAACTAAAAAATGTTGCTCAGTTAGGTTTTTATCTGACAATGAGGTATTGGCCAAGACTCCCCGAAATGGTTTGGGATGCGACTTGAAAATAGGCCTAAAATGAAAACGAGATTCGGATTGAGGAATCTTCGACTCTGTTGTTTTCTTGGAATATGATTTCAGCTAGAGCACCCCTCACTCTTGAGTCACATGCCTCAGAAGTTTCTTTATTCATCGATTTCGAGAACTAGGGTTTTGCTCAATAAGAAGTAATGAAACATTTGGATTAAGGGGTCCAATTTATGAAACCATGCCTCAAGAGTGGATGGACAATGTTATCATCTATTCCATGCCTAAAAAATATTGCATCATCTCACGAAACTAAAAAATGCTACTCCGTTAGGTTTTTATGCCTCGAGGAGGAATTGGCATGTTTCTCGCAACTCATGTCAAACATGTTTCTCCAAGTAACTAACATAGGTAATGCACCATAAAAGTGTGAAGCATGGGTAGGAACATTCCCAGAGGTTCCTAGTCACCCACTCCACATATTTTTCTGCAACAACTTAAGTAGTGTTCTCTCCTAGTCCAATGTAACTCCTAAGTTCCAAAAATATTAAAAAAGGGACTATGAGTCCAAATGCCCTCATGGGATTCTCTCCCATTGATGCACCATAATCATAGTGAGAGTCAAACACTCTCCAAACAATAGGTAAAATAACACCTCATCCACAAGAAAAGTCGGAAAACTAAGTACATATATTCGATGCATCCTTTGGAAAATCAAAATTCTTTTGTACTACTCACTCTCAACTAGTTTCCTACATTCATCTAAATATTGAACTCTACTCCTACAAGATGAAAAATTCTCCTCCAAGCTCAAAGAGTGTTGTTTCTCCACACAAAGTTCTAACTTTCTACTACCCTTGGTTTTCCTCACTTACAAAATAAAATTTTAGGGATTTAGGAGGGGTGGGGACCTCTAGATCATAAGTGATAACCATGAGGGGAAAAATTAAAAATGAAAAAAGAAAAAACATTTTCATTTGGGTGGGATTTTAGGGGATATAACGTATAGCATATACCTAGGTGTCCCCTGTTGGGTCAAAATATTCCCTTAGGATAGTCCCATACCATAGGAGACATACCCATGATGGCGCCCTGCCATAGGGAGATCTTTAACCCATCCCCCTATTTCCAATACAAAAGAAATTCCCTAGACACATTTCCCACCTCCAAGGAACATTGTTACTTAGTATATTTAACATTACATTGTATATGATAATATTCATTTAGGTAGTAATGAACCCAATATGAGAAGGGGATAATAGTTGTATGACTACAAAAAATAAGTTTGCGCACTTTGTGGAAGAGAGGGTTGAGCCTCATTCTCAAGGATACTGAAAGGCTAAGAAATGATCATCCTCAAAATCATAGGGAGTAAAGAAGTCTTCAACTATTGAGATAGGAAATATTGTTGGGATGCAATATTTACTAGATAAAATATATGAGTGATGATATGTCGACACATTTTGTCACTAACGTGTGGTCTCGGGTGTTGTCTTGTTTTTCCACCCTTCCTTCTTTGTGTCCCCAAGACAATTTAAAGTGGGGTGTTAGTGTTATGGTCGATAATCTTGTCTTGGTGGAATAAACCTTTTGTTGTCTTTTTGGGTTATAATTGTAAACAATTAGTTGTTGGCCTATGGCCACAGATGTATTTAGTTGAGAGGAAAGGTCATCCCATGCCTAAGGTTGGGGGTTACATCTAAGTTACCCTAACAACTATATATAGAAGGTATCTAAACCTCATTTGTAATCATCTAAGACACATCATTCTATCTTTATAGAATATACATTTCATATATTGCATATTTGGGTACAACATACTCGCAAATATCTGTGGCATTCTTGTCTACCATGTCACATAGTTTACATTTGTGTTCAAATTCATTGCAAATGAAATTTGGATAAAATTTTCCATTGGATAAAATTCAGGAAAAAATTGTCATCAAGTTCGTTAATAGATATATTTCAAATTTTTAAAAACTTAAGTTTATAACATTAAAATTACTAAAAGTTGAGATCTTCATCTAACACATACGGTACATAAAAATTGAAAAAATGTGACCAAATATGTATTATAAACCATGATAAACTAGTAAATGAATATGAACCATAAACAAATTGATACATAAACAAATATGAAGCATGATAAAATAGTAAACATCACTGAGTGGTTTGAAATTCACCAAATATGAATGAATTTCAACCCATTCCTTTAAGTTTTCCAAATTTTGAATTTCAACAATGAAATTTGATAAATCATATGACAACTTGTGTAGAAGGAACTATTAACTCTTTATTATGTGATTCTTGGGTTTAACCTTAAGTTCTCACCTCATTCCAACATGTTATAAAAAGCACAACAACATTGTGATGATAATATTCACATCATAAAAGAGATCAATCCAATATAGAAGGTATAATTAGGTATAAATGTACCCTTATGATATGCTATAGATGCCAACAATTATATTGTACAATGATCAAATGATCTGTATTAGATATTAAAAATGAGGTTTAAATACCTCTTATATAGGTGTTAAGTATAACTTAGACATCGCCCCTAACCCTAGATGTGGGACCACTAGGCCCTCCCGATAACTAACCATGTGATGATAGTTCAACCACTATGGGTTTACAATCATAACCCAAATAGCCCATGAGGGGCCCCTTAAAGGATCACATCACCAAGACGAGATTAGGCACCTTAACACTATCATCACACCTTAATACACACTTGGGAAGATGTTGTCAAAATAATGACCAATTAACATTACAATAATCCCCCCTTAATGTTTAATGGGTAGGGAATACAATTATGACCAACAATGATACTAATCGAACCATAAATAATGTGCAAAAAATATCTCAATAGAGAGTTCTCCTTTAGAATGTTAGCCTCCAAGAAACCAAAMAAACTTCACACATACCTCTTTGKRATTGATGAAGAAAACAAATATTACCATGAATGAGCTCATSCAYGAGTRATTAGAGTTGRGGAGTTTAATCCCACAATGTTTTCAAAGAACGGTCATGAATAAAATACAATCACRTTGGAAAAKAAGAATATGTTGAATCTGAAAGTGATCCAACAAAGATGCTATTATGGAAAGAGTGTTGAATATCAACAAGAATGAGCCAACCAAGAAAACCGAGAAAATTTCCCATGGGAGTGTAGTCTAACAACATGCAATGATATGATCAAGCGTGTATCAACGCAAAGACCCGAGTTCAATACCCCTCAAGTGGGAGAGAATTAAATAAGTTGCATGTAGTGGGTAAATTTGATGGAATAAATAAACCTCTCATAGTGTTTTAGCTTAGCCAAAGGGATTCTATATGAGGTATTCCCCACCCACTCCTAAAATACAAGGGACTTGACCAAGGGCCTTTTGGGTAAGAGGGTCAAAGTATCAATAAGTGCTCCAAACACCACATGCACCAAGATGGTCTTACTATCATAAAATCTTCTTCCACCACAAAAAAAAGGTTACCATCAAAAATATGTCAAGAAGAGAATGCTATTACGATCAAGCAATCATAAAGAATATCACATGCAATGAGAACTATATAGTTGTATAGTTGAGGAAACCATTCAACAAGAAATCCTCAAACAAGATCTCAAATGTTTCCATGACCAATCATCAACCCATCCATACATAGTCTTAATAATGGGTACAGATAAAAAATTATTCCATCTATGCTTCTTAATTTTCAGTTTGTAAGAAAGGATGATAGCATACCATCATGTGTGTCTAAAAGAGTGTTGATACTTGGATGGAGAGTGACAGCATCTCCTATCATTATTATAGGGATGCAAATATGGAAAAGATGTTGATGGTGAAGAATCTAATTTATTTATAGTGGAAGTAGAACTAGAAGGTGTAGGTTCTTGTCCCTGGGAAGCAATAGAAATAGAAACAAATGGTCCAGGTTATAATTCCTTTAGATCCATGGTTGTATGGTGTAAATTCTAGTTCAAGAAAAAAAAAAGGGGTATAAGACTCAGGCGTTTCAAGTTTTAATTCTTGTAAATCAATGGTAGTAGAAGAATTGGGGTGACTTGCATTTAGTGATGTAGTCTCAAAATATCCAAGTCCTACTCTAGTTAGTCTCATTTCAAGCTCAATAGAAGTGACAATACCCTATACATGCTTACCAATTCCACCACTATGTAACCCATTTGTCAATGCAAGTCAGGACCAATGCCTCTAGTATGCTTCTCAAAATTAGGTGAAGGTCTGCTCATGAGTAGCTAACAATGGATAAGAAAATAGGGTCAAGTATCCTCTTGCAAAGTGTCAAGTACGTCTTCATCCTCCCATAATTCACCATAGTTAGGATAATATTGTTCATAGTAGCCACTAGTATTAGAAGAGATACGTCAAAAGAAGAAAGAAGTGTTTATGAGAAGTATTGAATATCATCTGGAAAAGATTCAAGTGATTCTTCCTTTCCCCCAAATTCAACGTTCATTGTTTGAAAGACAATTTCCAAGGTCATTTTCATCATAGTAATACTAAATGCCTAGTTGTCACTTGTTCATTGTACCTTTTCTAGGTAGAATAAATACAAGTTTGCAAATTTCTAAATCAATCCTCAAAATGACCTTTAGTACTTATTATACAAGCTCAGTAACATGGCACACCCCCCAGAGCCTCCATGTTTGTATCTCACATGTTGGACATATATATGCTAGGACATCTTTAACACATACTAAAAACATGTTAGGCACTCATATTTCGATGTCCTTGTGTCATCTAACTTAGTGTAAAAGGTTTTGATTGAGGTGTCATTTATTCTAGATATACTTGTCCTTTGCGTCCAATTGTGGAAGTAGGATATCATAATAACTCTCCAAGCTTGATACTCATCAAAGAGTTTGAAATTTTATTTATATAGGGAAACAACCTCCTCACAACAATGGGTAATAGAGTCTTGCAATGAATTGACATCATCATGATACTGGATGTTAGTTCCTTGCAATGAAAAATCATGCTCATGGAGATTGGTAAGATTATATATAAAATGGCTTCAACATATATGCAACATGGGGCTACTTGAATATCTTACATAGAGGATTGTACTTGACTTATGTTAGCTTGGGTTGAGGGAGTGGACATGTAAGTGGATGGACCCAAAAATGGCACATTGACTTGAAGAGGGATTGGATGATTGGATCCCTTGGAGGAGGAGTGTTGGACCTTGGATGAGGAGTGCTCTTGTCTTAGATATTTTCTTGTGGATCCTCATCGCCTTGGATATTAACATATGTCACCTGTAGGAGGAGTTATTCATATGTGTGGGCTTACTTGTTTGTAGTAGGTTGGTTATAAGGTTTTAGGCCCAATTTTGTATTGTTGGCCTTCATTACCTCTCTATATGTAAAGGAATGAGGTAGTTGTTTCATAATTGTCATCATCATTGTGCTCTTTTCTTTGTACTTGTCTTCTTGGAGTAATACACTGGTGTTCATGAGGAAAACCTAGCAAACTTTATGATGTTTAAAGAAAATCTCCATTGTTAGGAGATTGTTCTTGTACGATGCTTGGGTTTGTTCTTGTGAGTTAGACATTGGAGATGATGAAATCATTGATAATATTATGCTTATTATTATTTACAATTGAGTTATATATGTAAGAGGAGAAAAATTAGTCTCTTTTTCTCCTTTCTTCATTCTATTTTTTACTTTTTCACTCATTTTAGGCACTAGGGTTTCTTGAGCATTCTTGAAGTCTAAGGAGTTAGGCTTTCTACTCTAAGGAGGTAAGGAGTTAGTTTTTCATGACAAACCCTAGGGTTGTACCTAATGAGGAGGAAGAGAAATGGAGATTCCTTGCATAAGGCAAAGGAGGACTTGTTAGTGTGATCTTATCTTATTGGACTCTCTTCGTTGGATCTAGGGTTTTTGTTTTCTTACATGGCTAGTGTTTTGGAGAGCTCAGAGGGTTGTACTGGCCTATAATAAGAATCCAAAAGTACGTACTTGAACTTTGTGTCCTATACATATATATGAAGTTTTCTTGGGAGAAGCATTGATACCCTTTGAAAGGTAGTGTCTACTTCATTTATTATTTATTTTTCATTTTAGTATCAATTTAGAATGTGTAGGATGACTCTCAGTATTAGAGGGTGTGACACGTTGGAATGAGATTCCAATTTTTCTCTTAAAAATATTAGGTTACAAATTATTATGGAGGAAGCCAATCTTTGAGAGCATGTCATGAAAGTGGTTCCAAAACTTGTCAATCCAACATAATTATATGCTCACCATAACAAGGCCAAGGAAAACAGAACCACCATTGATTCAATGCAGGATCATTCCATCTCTCATATTACAAAGAGGATGACATGTAAGGACATGTTTGGATATTTGATTGAGTTGTTTCCAAGATCTTGTATTTTTCAATATATTCTATTGTGAAACATAAAAACTCAATATAAATTTATACAAGAGTGCCCATAAAGGGAGGGAAGAGATCCTAGTGAGAGGAGTTGAGGGTTCTAAGAAAGTAAAATAATACTGAACTAAAAGAAGCAATTAAATTTATATAAAAATGTAAAGTTTTTGAATGGGAAAATTCATGATATTTTGCAAAAATCAACCTATTATGTGGGTGGTGTGATAGGTTCGACAGGAAGAAATCACACATGATACCCATCAAGAAGACTTGAGACTATTGGGATCCAAGTATATTAATAATGAACAAGGATAAATAAAGTCGAGGGGAACTCCACTAGAATAATTTAATGAAATGGATATGGCCTACATATCAAACTAGCTAGTCAATATCAACACTCTTTGTTAACCTTTTTTGGTGCCCTCTGATAAAGGTCTATGGTGAGACTAGCACTAGAATGACCTGTTTAATGCAACAAATCAATGTTGGTAAGGGCCAAGTGTAAAGGAGGAGACCAATTAACAAAATTAAATTCAGGTTGGAAAAAGAGATGGGAAGGAAGAACAAACTACCATACAAGGTTAGAGCACCTTCAAAAACCCATAATAGGGTAGAGTAACATGAAATTTCAAGTTTTTTGTTTTCCATTTTTCCCCCACATTGAAAAAAAAAATTCCCTATATAATCAAAACATGGTTACCACCATTTTTAACTATTCATATCCAATTCATGATCCAAGGGAGAGAAGGCCCTATGAGTGTTGTATGGGAATCCAACTTATCTAAATAGTAGGAAAATATAAATAAATTAAATGGAAGGGGAAAATCCCTGCTAGGAAAACCATGTTTGTTAGCAAGAGCCACAAAAAAAGGGTTAGTATTTCCAAACTCCATAAATTGCAAGGAACATTCCACAAGTTCATAAAATTCAAAGGAAATAAAGGGAAAGGATGCCCAAATGGGGAGCCATTGACAAAAACTAGGGAAAAAACAAGGCAATGGATCCTTCAGTACTATTGATACCTCATTATCCATCCATATTACAAAGTTGGTCCACTTTTTGTTTTGTAACTTTTGTTCTTCAAAATGTGTAGGATGTCGACCATATTTGTCCTCCTGTCAAAACATGGCACATGGACTAGTTAAGCTAATAAATATGTAATCATTTATTTTTTTCTAGGAAATAAAAAAAAATATCATTTCACATAATAAATATACTTACAAATGTTCAAATCAAATCTTGTAGACTGTTTTGGCCATTCTGATGTGTGGCACAGAGTTTTGAAAGACTATATTTGGAGGCCTTGTCCTCAAACATACACTAAGTCAATTTAACTATGCACACATAAAATATAAAAATCGTTTAAGAAATTCGATATAATATTATAAGAAAATTCAAATACCTGGGTACTCTCCTCACCAGACTTCCTCTATGCATCCTACTTATCATATGATTTTACAAGTTCTTTTCATACTTTTAAACTGACATTAATTGGCATTTTTTTGAGCCTTTGATCGGCCGAGAGTTTTTTTATCCTCTTTGTTTGGTTGCATCTAAATCTCTTGCAATTCTGAGACATTTTTCTTTTCGTCGTTTTTACTGACCAACCTACGCCAAATTCAGACTCCATGTCATGAATTACATCTTTCTACAGGTGCATTGGTATCTTGAGAATGAAAAATGGAGATGGTCTTTGAACCGTTGAAGGCATGATTCCTTCAACATGTTCACAAAAACCTTCCCAGCATCTGACGTTCGGATTTCTCCTAAAACCATGTTGTATGCTATCCTTGTATCATAGGTACCAATGCAAGATCCAAAACATGGCATGGTGGAAGAAGTTTGGGTCCCGGGAATGGCTTCGACATTGGAGGTCTCCACTCTCTGTTCTGAATTATTAGAGGTTATCATCAATGATTTCCTCCTTGATATTCTTCTCGATCTAGGAGTGGTTGGGGAATCAATTGATTCCCTTTAATAGAGTTAATTTGCATGCAATGTTTCAAGGGTGTTAGCAGATCATTTTTCTATGTATATTGCAAGAGTTTTCAAGTCTACACCATCAATTTTTTTCATGGACTTCATCCCAAATATCAAAGCCAAGGCCTATTTCTCCTAGCCAGTCTCATGTCCCTAGATATATAAAATAAAAAATTTTGTTTTAAATTTTTGAATAAAAAACGAGAAACAAAAAATAAAAAAAAATGAGACAATTAGAAATATATAAATTGACAATTACTTACCTCATTGTGGCTAGATTATTCTTCCTTCCCTCTACTTGAAATTTTAAGTGAGCTAGGGAAAATCCCTTATGTCATGATTTGGACAAGTCGACTTGGTCACGATTTCTGAAGGTACTTATTTATTCTCCCTTCTTCCTAGGTTTTTTTCCCTCTTCTTGGTTCCTGGAAAAAAATTAGCCTCTAATAGTTTAAATGAATCCAAAACTCTAGTGTTATCAATAAACTATATTATATCTTTCACAAAAACTCCATCAAATTAGACAGGCATGGTCATGAATCACTTTTTCTTCTTATGAAAAATAAAATTACTCCATTTTGTGTATTGTCTAGAAAGTTCATTCAACATTATCAGGAATCCCACATGAAACATTTTAGAATGATAGCTTATTGAATTACTTCCCTACATCAAGACTTCTCCCATAGCATGTACTTGCATCTATATCCAATTCAATAGACTTATGTAAGTTAGGCAATAACTAATTCTTGAATGATCTTCCATTCCAACTCATCGAAAGCTTTCTACTAATTATTTCCCCACTGGAAACTCTTACCTCTAGTTGTTATGACATAGAGTGGGGCAATTTCCGCTAAAAAATAAACTCCCATGGTAGTGGGGTAGGTTATATGGATTTTATTTTTTTACTTTGTGAAGCACACCTCACCTACATGCAAGAGATGTCTGATATATTCCAAAATAAAAAAACCTTGGTGTGAGGAGTTTAGGAAGCCTGTAGGGAGAAATTTGTGAGCCATATAATATGATCACGACATACTCCTCTACCAAGAATCAATATCCCCTTTTGCGATGAGAACTTGAGTACATATATGATTTAATTTCATTAAGAATTATAATTTGTTATTTACCAGTGATGGTATAGAATGCTACATACATGAATTTGATTATGTAATTGAATAGGGAATAATGTTATTCATTCTTCCTAACCTGTAGGATCTAATCAATACAGTTAGCGAGTTGGCATTCTTTTGGAAATTGCATCCCCAAGTGTGATAATGGGCCACATTGATAACAAATAAACAAATAGATAAGGTATGAGTGATACCTAAGGAATTTCTTAGAGATATAATTGAGAAGTTGTCCCCTTATGATTTTTTCAATGGATTCAGCATAGTAGAAGGATGGGATTGACTAACCATAGAAGCAGTCAAGAAAGAATAACATGACCTCATTAACAACAAAGTCATCATCCATTCGTAAGGTGATGGTGAACACAGATATAAACTCTTGAATCCAAGGATAGAATTCTTTAGTTCGATAAGGCGGGGACAAATATGCGACACAACTTTTCTTGAGAAATAGTTTGGCAAGCTTACACTTCCTCTATTTTGCAGTTAATCTTAGGTACGTTTCCCTACGTTATTCCATGGATAGGACCTATAATCCTACGGAAGTTCCTAGAATAGTGGAGATGGATTTGTTCATGATAGAAAATAGTCAGTATTGGCCATTGAAGGCGAGGACAACAAATGAGCCAAGGTATTGATTCTGGGCTCATAGTTCAACGAATTGAAGAAATGGATAATTTTTAGGAAATACATATCATGCAAGGCCAAAGGAACACTCAGAATTCTTATCCTATGAGTTCAATAATTTGTCATAATAGGTGTTGATAAGTTTTATGGGGTTCATTGAGTTCGGGATGGGCGGAGATACTTAGGCCAAACTATCCATAAAGGAAAGGAATCTGGAAGAAGAGACAATTATCATATCTGAGCAAGAAATAGTGGATTGGGTAGATGAATCCTTAGGAAAAAAAATATTTGACCTTTTTGACATAGTGAGTTGATTCTTACAGAACAAAAGGCTTGAAATAAGTGCAACAAATGGAATTACCAAGAAATTGAGTGATACCCAGTTGGTGGCTCAAGCTGGTGGATTCATTGGTGGTAGAAAACCAAACTCTTAATGGTGGAATTATTGGGGATTTTAATGGTCTCCTTGGTTGCTAGAGATCTTTTTATCTTAAGGATATTTTGCAAAATGTGGGGGAAAGGATAGAGTCATTGAATTTTGATGCAGAAAATGTTAGTTCGCACATGCAATTACTATTAATGTGAGTTATAAATGGAAATTTCTTGGGCGCTACTACTTTTTCCTTTTTTTCCAGGATACATGGAATCCTTTAAATAACTATAAAAATATGTTCAAGGGTTTGCAGGTCGAATATCCATTCTTATTTTCCCTTCACGATCGTATGTGGGGAATATTTTTGGAAGCGACACCACAAATTTTAATACTAACGGAGGAGAACCCACAAGGGATCCTAAGCCATCAATCTAGTCATCTAGGGTGATCCCCAGTCGTTCACAACGTTTTCCTTCTCCATGGCATGCATCCCCACCCAAATGTCAAGAGTAAATATAAACTATCGATTTGTTGAGTGGGGTGAATGCTAGTCATTTGTGAAATTTTCCCCATTGGGCCCCAACACTTTTCCAAAATGTCGCAAGGAAATATAATTCTTTGATCTATGGAATGGAGTGAATGTTTTCCATTCTAGACATTTTTTCCATCGAGCCCTGACACTTTTTCAAAATTTCACAAGGACATATGAGTCGTCATTCTGACAAGCAAGGTGAATCCTGACCATTCATGTCAGTTTCATTATTGGATACCCTTTCTGAACTATAATTTCCATGATGAGATACCAACCATATATCTAGTTATATGGGGTGGTTCTAAGCCATCCATCACTTTTAGGTGCTTGACATAATATCCCAACAATTTTATTTATCCTTTCAAAGTAACTTCTCATGCTTGGGAAACATTGGATGGTATTTCACCTATAAACGATCACAAACAAACTTGGGAAAATAGAAAGGCTCCAACAAAATTTTAGTTCAATATAAGCTCAAATCATTTTACTTATGTCTGAGCTCATATTAGCTCGATCTCAGCTTCATCCAGCTTGATTCCACCTTGTTTTTGGAAAGTTTCATCTCCGTTCAACCTCAAGAAATCCCAAACTGTCCTTTGGTCGCACACCTATCTTTTGAAAATGCATTTTCATTCTATCCGGTGGGATTTTATTTATTTTTTGGTTGAACCACCAGTCGGGGCAATCCACACCAAATTTAGAACTGACTTTGGGCATCAACGTAATCTCTTTAGGGCACAAGAGTTGACGCAAAAAGAGCCTAGTGTAGTGCCTAAACTAGAAATATTATGTTCCCTTATCATAGAAAGGTTCCTTCATTACATATTTTGGATGAAAGTAAATTCATTTATACATATATTATGACCCAACTTTAAATGTGTTATGTTACAAATATTGTGGTTTTATATTGTACTAGACTATTTACATGAGCATGGGTATGCATGCCTTGATTTTGTCTACTTGTGAAGATGATTTTTTTTACAATGAAGACATCACCAATAAGGATATACTAAAATTAATGAAGCACATGAATAATAGAATCATGATAAATCCTTAAGTTATTTGGGAAGAATCAAAGTCAATACATATAGTTAACCAAAGGGATTATTGCACAACACAAAAAATTATTGGTTGTGTTTATTACATGAGTAATCCTTCAATACTTTAATAGGTTCATACACATCATTTATGTGTTAAATTGTACAATACAACAACTACCACGTTGTTTCCATGAAAATTCAAACTTAGGAATGCTTAGTGCATGAGGTTTCCAATATTTATGATGAGATACTAGGCTTATCTAAAACAATTACATGGACAAACTTGGAAACAACTTCACTTTCCTTCCATGAAATTCCCCAATAAATCTTTAAAATTCATGCACCTTTGATGAGTTAAGAGAGTTCAATAAATGAAAGATTATGTTGCACAAGTCTATATAGAGATTTTGAGTCCTTTGTTGCAATCATTTCAGTGTAATTGAAAGGTGTCGATACTAATCATTTGTAATCTTCATTGTTTTGTTGCATGAAGGAGAGAGTTTTTTCCAATCATTGCCAAAATAAAGAAAAACCTTTAAATACGAAAGAGTTTATGTGTGTAAGTTGATAGAGATGGAGTATTTATTTTAGTTCACCTTCTTTTGATCCACAAAAAAATATATATTGTCAAGAATCCTATTTGAAGGTTTTTATTCTCTTTCTCTTTTGATTTACATTGGTTTCATGTTAGAGGATGCAATTGATTTATCTTTTCTCACTCACACAATTTGTACTTTTTATTTTATGTTTGCACCAAAAATTCAAACATATTCACCGAGTGTATTTGGTACACCATTGTAAAATATACTATAGGAAGGATGAAGTTAAAAACAAGAGGAATAAGAAGGAGGAAAATAAGAAGAGGAATAAGAAGGAATGAGGAGGAGAATATAAATAAGTAAGGAGGAGGATGAGAAAAAACAACACACAAAAGAAGAGGGGGAAGAGAAGGAGGAGGAGAAGAAAGGAGGAGGATAAGAAAAAACAACACAAGAAAGAAGAGGGGGAAGAGAAGGAGGAGGAGAATAAAGAAGGAGGGGGATTAAGAAAGGAAGAGGAAAGTGTAGGAGGGAAAAAAGAAAAAATATGAAGGAGGAGGAGGAAAATAAGAAGAGGAAGAAGAAGAGATAGAAGAGGAAAAGGAAGAGAGAGGAAATCCCCTACCCATGAAAAGTCTACCCCTAAAATATCAAAAATCGCCCAAAAACCTATAAATATGCAATTAATCCCATAAAATATTAAACTCTAACCACAAAAATCATTCCCCCAATTGATCTAATACAACAAACTTGAAAAAAAACATTTGGGAAAAAATGAAAAAAAACTAGAAGATTCTTACCTTTGATCCAAAGGGGGACCCAAAATATCTCTATTGGACCAAAATACTCTTCACAATATGTATATAGTAGGTATCCACAATATCCATATAGTGCTCCAATATGAAAATCCCACACACAAATTTCAAAATGAAGCCAAGAAAGTGAATTTAAATTATTTTAAGCCATATATACAAGGGTAGAGCGATGCAAAATAAATTTCCTTCCTTATTTCCTTTTTGTCCTTTTTGTGTACATCTTACATCTCCCTTACATCCTTTTGTGTATCATTTTAAGAAGATGCAATAAGGACACTTGTAAAATGAAATAAGGATATAATTAGTACACTAAAAATAACACATGGATACAAAAGAAAAATATGCCCCAAGGAGACACAAAAGTGACCCTTGTGCATCCTTTTCCTCAATTTAAGCATAAGATTATAGTTCCAATTAGAATGCAATATGCCACTATTATAGTAGTGGTTGTTTATAAGAGACATGAATACCATCATTACTAGCCCTTAGTCACAACTCTAACTAATAAGTTCTTGAGTATTTCCATAGCCATTTTTATTTATTTTTTAGACTTGTCCTAGCTATTTAAAAAAAAAATAATAGAGACTTTCCCTACCCATTTTTGAAACCAAAATCCATTAGGTCAATTAGGTTATTGAAAATATGATGTTTTATTAGCTCTAATTAGGTTCAATTATTACAAAAGTGATTGGATCATCCTCATAAGAATGACAAAAAAGAATAAATCTAAGTGAGTACTAAGTACCATCGAGAAACACCTTATATGCACACTTATAATGTACAATACTATATAATATAAACTTGCATTTAAAGTGCTCTCTACAATACTTAACTTTTTCCATAAAACTATTATAATTATTCATTTCCTCCTTGGGGTGGATTCATTCAAGCATAAACATCTCACATTTAAACCTAGATGTCCTCAAAATTTCCCAAATCTAAAATCCCAAATCACTTACTCTAGAAGCATCTTCGATACTAATCGAAAATCCTTGCTAAAAACCGTCATTGATAGCACATTAATAGAAATGAAGCATAATAGGAAACACATTGCCCAAGTAAGATTAAGTAAGGATGATATGGTCTATATTTGGAAGAAATTACATCAAAACATCATTTTTTGAGTGTACAAGATCTTTCTTATGGCTAGGAGTGTGTAGTATTTCATTTTATTCCTCATATTCTACTTCAATAAATTTTTGATTGGCTCTAGTGTTGGTGGAGTGGTTATCAAAATTTGGTAGAACTAGGCATGTTGCTTGTGACCTATGGAATTGAGTACTAGTGTGCAATTGAAATGAAAGTTAATACCTTGGTTTCCAAGTGAGGGATAAGAGACATGGGAAGAATGATAGTTTGGTCACTAGGTTCACAAATGTTGTGGGTATGATAATTTTGTGGTTCAATACTAGAAGTTGCATTGAATATATGTGAACATGGTTGATTTTTTTTAGTATTCTACCATGGAAAAATTTCCCCCTTATAGTATTAATTAAAATCCATCACAGGTTCAATAGTGTATCATACATGTTTTTTACATAAAAATTAGGGTTGATAGATAAACACGATCTCTGTCCATTTGATATTTTTATTAATTTTTGAATAAACCCTATAAAATTTATAGTATACTATAAAAGTGTTTGATTTTCATCTACTGGAATTGGAATGTTATGAATAACACTTTATTAAAATATTGTTGAAGCATGCATACTACTATGTAATGCATATGCATTTCAATCCTCGTGTATTCATTAAAATATTCTATTTGAGATATTTTGTTATTCACAAAATAATCTAAATCCATATAATTTGTCCCTTCTAGTAGGTTGTCAAGGATTTTTTATTTGCATTCTATTTTGGAATTTGAATGCACCTCTTTTATGTATAATAAAGGTTTTATATGGATGAAGATAGTGTTTAACTCTTAATGTGTTGTTATGGTGGGATGAATTGATTGGTTTGAATACACAAATAGATCAAATTTTAATGATATCCCATGATTTGAAGATAGGTATAAGTTTGAGTTTGTTTAGCATCAAATTTTCCTTCAACATGTTTATAGTATTGTAGGATTGACTTTGAGTGTCTGCAACAAAGTTTTATGAATGGAGATTTTTGTAATGAAATGAAAGATGGATTATTTCTAACCCATAGGTTTTGTGATCGTTTCATGAAAGGGAAAGAGATGAAAGGAGTAATGGTGAATGAAATAGAATGAAATTATATGCATGTCTCTTTCCCTCATACTACCATCATATTTCTTTCCTCGTGTTATTTCGTTTGATCCCAAGTTAATTTGGACTTGTGGCCTTATTTTCCCTAATATATTAGATGATAATGAATTTGATTTGTGTACTAAAAATTATTGTCATTGTTGCGTAATAGGATCCAAAGGAGGCCATGGAAAGAGGATGTGGATGACATAGAATTACTAAATAACAGAGAGGAAAGTGGGTGGAAGAGGATATGACAACGGAATCTGCATATACAATAAAGGTAAGAAGATAAATACACCTCAACCAAAGGAGGAAGGTCTTTATGAATTCACAAATGATACAACATAGAAGAGATAAAGTCATTTTTTTTTCCATGAGGCCTTTGAGGTCAAACTTATTGGTTGAAAATGCACACGAATGGTGATTAAATGTGATTCTATTATCAAGTGAAAAGTTTGAAAATTAGGATGGCCATGTGGGATAGGGATGTTGGATACTTTTCATGTTGAAATTTTGTCTTGATGTATATACCTAGGGTCATAAAATTGTTTTCTTTTCAACTCCAAAACATGATATCAATATGTCAAATATATGACTAAGGTGAGGTTTTATGTTGGATAGCATATTCGTTGAAATGATATAATTGGTGTACTAAACATTATTGACTATGTTTTGTATTATAGGAGACAGATGAGGCCATGGAAACAGATCATGTCATATCAAATGAGGACACAATGGATGACGTGGGACATCAGGTACTCAAATTTTGACTTAACTTAGGAAAAATTGATCTGATGGCATTTTTTGATACATCCATCTTTTTTCACAATATTTTTAAAATTTATAGTGTATTATCCAATCTTGACATAAATTAATGCATGTTGTTGATTATTTTAAATGGATATTGGAGAAAATATAGAGCCTGAGCATTCAACTAGAAAAAGAGAAAGATATGAACATGGACGTGGACCTAAAACTATTAAATCACATAGAGGGTAGTGGGTGGAAGAGGATATGACAATGGATACTGCAAACACAACATATGATTTCACTGAACAAGAGGTTGGTCAGGACTATAGTACATGGGATGAATACTTTGAGAAAATTGTTGTTTGTGGATGTTTTGTATGTGATGGAAAGAAAAATTCAAATGAGCGATTATACAAAGAAATTACATATATGACGAGCTTCAAGTGGCTAGTATGCATCCTAAAATCGATTCAAATCGAATCGGAATTGTGGTAAGGAATTTTCCAATTTGATATAAATAATATGTATACTTCTTTTAAACATTGTTTATATTATTTAAATAATTAATTTTTTTCTTAATGAATACTTGCAGTATAAATTTCTTGGTTTAAAGTTTCCTGGAGAACCGACTTCTATCCTATAGGGAGATGATCATTTATCAGATGATACATATAACAAATATGTGCACATATACCAGCTCCAAAGATGAGGATTTGATGAAAACAAGTAATAGAACAAGAATCTCTTTAAAGATGCATAATTTTCTTAAAGACAAGGGGAAGGTGGACTACATACCCTATGAGAATGAATGTGATGGAGATGATGACTTGCCCCTGATTTTTAGATCAATTTACAAAGAGACATTTGATCGTCGACTATATTGTGCTTGGCCTAGTGATAAAAAACTACCTAGAGTGTATGAGGTGTTTCAATTTTGGGAATACAACTACATGATATGACTCTCCAATATTTATGGAGAAAATCTAGGCCTCTTTATTGTCCAAAATTTCCATGTGGGATCTAAACATAGAAAAAATTCACAACAAACCACTAGGAGATTAATGCCATATTATGGTCTGTCATATTACAATGGTGAATGGAGAAGGCTAGCAGAATATAAGCCTAGCATATCAACATATGGTCTAAATTAAAATATGTATACACATCGTCTCCAATTGAAAAGTGGAAAATAAATGAATAGAGGTCATCTTATGTATATAGATGGATGTGCATAAATACACAAAAATATTGCAGGTTTTATAAATCGTAGTAAGGGAAGGGACCCTACTGTAAGACCAAATTGTCAATTTGTTGAAGTTGTAAATGATAAAGATGGAGATATGGAAAGAGAGGTTGATAGATTGATAATGGTTGAGGTTATTATGGACCTTACCATTGGGGATGAGTTATTGATTAATTACCCATTGTTAAAACACACTCCTTCATGAAAGAAAACAGAAGAACAATGTCTCCCTAAGGATGTTATTAAGGGAAGAAAAACAAATAATAATCAATGAGTGTGGATTGACATTTTATAAACTATGTTGTCAAAATTGTGTTTTATTTTAAATTATTGTATAAAAAATGTAGTCTATAAAATAATGTTACGTTATTCAATTGATGTATATATAGTCATGCATTTTATATTTTTATTGGTTAAGACATATTTGATTATATTTATTTGAAATTGATACAATTATGATTTATCCAATTGTTGCCAAACTTTAAATAATGTTTTTGTTTGTTGATAGGTAGAATATATTGATGATACGCCTATTAATACTCGAGATCAAACTGGTTTATTAAGATTTGGATGGGATGATCTAAATCATCCTTTAAGCCATACCAGGGTGAAAAAAGCAACATTGAAGAGAATACTACCAGCTGATAAATTTGAAGAGATGATGAGATTAGCATACATTGATGACATGCCACATAGCTTTAATGATGATGATGATGACAGTGAAAATGCAGTGCATGAAGAAGGATTGAATGAAATTCTTACAGTTTTCTTTAGGGATGGAAACAATGATGAAGATAACAATCATATGGTTGATAGTAATGATGATAACAGGGGTAATTAACACCAACGTAATCTTGATGACAACAACTTGAAAGACTCAATCAAGCAAGCTGCAAAGACACCCATGTTTAGATCAAGTGCAAGTAGAACCTCAAAACTTGTGTGCAAATTGATATTATTATAAATCAAGTCATTGTTTGGTTGGTCATACAAAGGATTTACTACCCTACTAAAGTGAGTTGAAATGTATTTCTTACTTTGCATTGTCAATTGGTGTACATAATTCGTAAAGACTCATTAACTTCGTTTATATTTATTTAATTGGATTTTGAAACAATATATTGTATATAAACAATCCTATTATAGATTGACATATCAAACATGTTCATGATAAGTCAAAAATTTAATTGATTTAATCTCTGGAAATCCTACAAGGCACTAAAAACTAAAATATTCCTTGAAGAGAATGTGTTACCATCAACTTGCAGAGAAACATGTCGGTTGTTGGTTGAGTTGGGGATTGAATATAAGAAGATTCATTCATGTAAAAATTCATTCATTTTATACAAAGATGAATATCAAAACAAGGTAGAATTCCCAGTATGCAAAGAGAAGAGATATTGTACATATGTACAAGGTCCTATAGTTCCAAAGAAGGTTTTACGTCACATGCCAATTATACCTAGAATTCAACGAATGTTTCGTTGTAAGTCACTTGCACAATCGATGGAATAGAATGAAAAGAATATGAGTAAATATGGATTCATGCTAATTCCATCCAACTCTAAAGCAATGAGACACATAGAGGAAAAATGGCCAAGTAAATTCAAAGATGAACCACGTATTATTAGGTTTGGTCTTGAAATTGATGGAGTGTGCCCATTTTATTTCATGAGATCAAATTATAGTGTTTTTCCAGTTGGATTGATAGTATACAATATTCCCCCATGGATGAGAGTTATAAAGGATCACCTTATGTTGACTCTCATTGTTCCATGAAAACATCAAGTTAAAAACATGGATATTTTTATTGTGCCTTTTATTGACAAGATGCAACTGCTATGGAAAGGCATAAGAATGTATGACATATCATGTCCTACATCAAATAGGTCATTCATGTTTTATGGTGTGCTATGTTGGACTATTCGTGATTTCCCAGGACTTGGTGTATGTTTCGGTAATACAAAATATTTACGTATTCACACTCATAATTTATTTTCATCCTAACTTTCATACTTACTTTTATACTATTATTTTGATGTTATTAACATAATTACTTTTTGAATTGTAGGGATTCAAACAAAGGGGATATTTTCATGTCCAAGATGTGAAGATCAATTTCAAGGGTGCTATTCTAAAGATCTACATAAATTTATTTACGCAAACAATAGGGTTTTTCTACCACTAGATCATAAGTTTAGAAATACTATGAAGAATCAATTCGATGGAAAAGTTGAAAATAGAGGCCCTTCCATGATTATGGATCCAGGTGATTGGATTAAGAAGTATGAAGATGTTGAATTGAAATATTGGGATGATTTTTTTGAATGGGGTGATTCAATTGAAGAACCATAAAACGTTGTAGTTAATATGCCAGAAGGAATTAAAAGGAAATCCATATTTTATGAGCTCCTTTATTGGAAGGATATATTAATGTCTCACCTATTAGAACCTAGGCACATCTTAAAAAATGTCCCAGATTCTATATGTTGACATATATTAGCAAAAGAGAAGGAGACCTTTTCTTTGAGGAGAGATATTTCTCTTTCACATACCAAAATTGATAGAAGACATTTGTGGTCAAATAGGGAAAATGAAACATATACAAAAGCTACATGGATTTTGAAAAAAAAAAGAGCTAGACGAACTAAAAAATGTCATTCGTTCAATAAGGACACCTACTAGATATGGGTCATCACTGGATAAAGATTTTACAGTTGATGGATATATTACAGGATTTAAAGCACATGATTTTCATAATTTTATGAAGGTATTATATATCATCATTTAAGTTTTACTAGTAACATTGATTAAGTACTAAATATATTTTGGTATTTTGTTGTGTGAGAAAAATTACTAATGACCTTTGATAAATGTGTTTGATAGCATATCATTGTTACGAGGAAAATCCCTCTATGGCCAGGGGTTAACCACAACAGACGGAAATGACTGTAGAAATCAACTCTAATATCAGGTATGCTATATAAACAAATATGCTAGTAAGACAAGATAAAAAGTCTACCTCGTCTAGACGTTCGATGAAGTCCACCATTGAGCGCTTGACTCAAAGAAATACACCTGCAACTTGTCCTCAACAACCAATAAATGCAAGAATATGGTGATAATATATAATGTTAGCACATTCAATAGCATAATACATCAACAGTCATAACAAATACACCCATGGAATAACAATTCAAATATTTGCAAGATATTAATTGGACGAGAAAAGAGTATTTCTATTAAAATGTAATCAACAGAAGTGAATGAATTACAAACTTCCGTGTCAGCATGGTTTAGAATCAAGAAAATAAGTCTCGTCCATTTGGGCCTCCACCACTTCAATCCTCCACCAAAGGAAATCTCATATAGGAGAGATAATGAGGTTCTCAATCAAGTCAGGAAGAACTTGGGGGCTGAACAATGTGTTTAGACTTAAAAGGACAAAGGGATGCAGACTCAATATGAAGTGAATAATTTCTCCAAAGTAACTTTTCTCTCAAAGTTGAATTCTTCTCCTCTTTTCCATAGCTCGGATTTGTCCCATTTATATCCTTCAAGTGGAACTAAAGGGCTGAGTCAGAACGTTTCCAGTATATGGAAGGTCAAGGATCATGGATCTTGTGACATGACATGGAAAACCAACACCATTTTTTAATTTTGGGCACAAAACCCGTAGTACGCGGGTTGTAGTGGTGGAACCTGCATATACGCATGTTGTACAATAGTTAGGGATTTGAAAAAAGGGACTTCAAGTTTACATAGGGAAATGGAACAAGGTCTTCTGAGAAAATTTTCATAGGGTGAGGAAAATATTTCTATAACAGAATCCCCCTAATGTGTGAGGTCAGAGGAGTATTTGTGATGGAACAAATACATTATAATACACATAAGTGGAGTAATGGGGACCCAGCTGGAAGAACTAGTTTCTCATGAGAATATTACAATCTGTACTGACTTTGCACACATGACTGGCAATTTGAATTACATTGCAGATCCATGTGAAAATATAAAAAATAGATGTCCATGGCCATGAATAGGAAATACAAATGTGGCTACATGTCGGAGGATTTCATAATCACGAACAAGGACCAATAGAACCAGTCTCAAAATCAATCCGAAGATATCTGTATATAATGGAGTACAATCCAATCTCCCATGATCACTGAAGTCACATAGGTACGGGTCCAATGAAAGGTAGCAACAACTCTACACAATCCGCCAAAGGTGAAAGTCTGCATTGTGTGAATAAAGGAGTTGAGGTCGAACAAAATAAGACTTCCTTTTATTACCAGTCATTAAGGTATTTTGTTAACAAACGTGAGACAACCTATCAATAATGAAAGTAGGTATAAAGGCACCGAGTACATTCTTACAAGTATGAATAAATGTGTCAGGGTTGAACACTTGAATAATCTGTCGATCATGAGTCATTGATGTATTCCCAACTGTCGATGGCGAGATAACTTGCCACTAATGTTTGCAAGCCTGTAGGTACTCATAGAAATCTAGGTCTCATCTCAAGAATAGATGAGTTGAATTCGATGGAAGGAGACCCGCTAAAAGGAGAGCATTAAGGCATCTCTCATCATTCATCACAAGGTACAAAGTAGGAGCTTGATTATTTGTAGGAAAGCGGACGAAGAACATGTTCATGAACCAACGAACATGTGTGTCTTTCACATGTACCAGATGCAAGCGATACATGAAAAAGACCCTATGAATAACATCCAATAAGGAAAAATGCTGACAAAGGCGAGGAAACCACCAATAAGGATAATGGAATCCAAGACACTACACAGATCCCAATGTGTGAATAGATTTCTTGTCGTCGAACGCAAGGGAAACCACCCAGTCAGTGACCAATTATGAAATGTCGACTGTTGGGTTCAAGGTTACCTACCAATGAGGAAAGTAGGACCAGGGTGCGCAATAGGACTATAGGCTTCATGTAACTTTGAGAAACATTGAGGGTATGGCCGACATGCAAAGTCAAGAGTTCTGAGGAATGGACGACACAAGTTGATAGATGTAACAATCCTAGTTAAATAATTGCATAGGATTTATCAAGAATAGTTAATTATTTAATTAACTTTCCTAATATATTTTAGTTAAACAATGATTATTTATTAATAATATTAATTAATTAATTATTTACTAACTAATTGTTTATATCTGTTGATTAATTAATTAACTTATTAAAGATTAGGGTAATGAATAAAGATCTTAATAAATGTAACATCCCGCTCTGGCGCACTGAGAACACTTATTATTTGAGGACACTTGCTCGCAAGTGATCTGGACTTTTATGATGTTAGACCATTTATACTTGATTATGATGCGATTGACAGATGACATGATGTGT
>SNQJ01S0111435.1:17544-28810 GCA_010110895.2 Picea sitchensis | reverse complement strand
TACCCTTTGCAGTTACATTATTTCAACATTACCAACCCGACAACTTGCCTTTGGAGATTAAAGCACTGCACTTTTGGGCTTGACGTCTTGTTTGGGGCTAGGGTTTGATGATGGTGGTGAAGTTTGATGATGACTTGGCATGATTGATGGACAGGAGGACACCTAGCATGATGACACATGGCCTTTGGAGGCCCAATGTCTTCCTCAAGAACCCAATGACTTGCTAAAGATGCCAAAACGTCACCCTCTAGAGGCATGATGTCATGTTTTTAGGGCTTCTTTTGTGTAAAAATTAAATTAATTTTGTAAAGGGGCAAAATAAGGGAGGTCGGCCTCCCTATTTTGGGGTTTACCCTAAAATTATGTGGACAAACTTATTATTGAGGTCTTGTATAAATAAAGACCAAATTCTTTTGATTTTAACATAACTCTCTCATGAGAGAGGAGTTACTTCTATTGACTCCATTAACCCAAGGCACTAGTCTATGATTGATTGCTTGAGCTTGTTGTGCCATTAAAACTTTTCAAACTTCTTCAAATCTGCAAACCCTAACTAACCTAGCGTCTAACCCTAGCTAGTTTTAGGACTAATATCATAACTCTCATGAGAGAGGGAGTTACTTCATTGACTCCATTAACTCCAAGGCACTAGTCTAAGATTGATTGTTTATTTTGTTGTGCCATTAAACTTTTCTTAAACTTTCAAATCAGAAACTTAACTAACTCCTAGCTGCCTAACCTCTAGCTAGTTTTAGGACTAACCCTAAGAGGACAACGTTGGTCTTAATCAACTTTGCTTGGATAGAAAGGTGCTGCCCTGTCTCCTCTTCAGCAGTCACGTGGAGTTAGATTGTACTTTTGCTAGTTAAAATTGTCAAAACGTCCATCATAGGATAGCTAACCTGCAGAACACAAAAAAATTATATAGTCATGGACGCCATACATTGAACTCTTTGTCAGTCCAAAATGTGTTGGTTTTGTCATCTCTTTTGATTGGTTTTGAGCTAGTGGTTACCTTTGTGAGTTTATTGGGGAAACGTAGTGCTCTTTTCCTTTCATATTATTGCACAATAACAAAGTGTTTGATCGCCACACCCTGTAGCGTATGGTATAGGTGACGCCACATTACTTGGATATCTTGTTTGCTCTAAACATTGTGATTTTGCCTTCTTACATTGGATTGGGATGACATTGAGTTATTGATTATGACTATAAGCTTATTTGCTCAAACTTTTCACTCTTTGTCATATTTTTGACTATAATTAAGGCCTATCAACATACCTAGTGTAGCAACAATATCTATATGACGCTGCAATTATGTGTATGTGAGATGAATTGACATTGCATTTCATCATTATGATACATGGTTTTAATTATATACATTGAATGCTTCTTATATACTTATTGAAGAAGTGATCTTGTCTTTAGTTTTGATAATCATTGACTTTGTCACACAATTATATCCATTTATTGCTCATACATACACTTTGAGATAATCATTGATTTTTATGAAGTACTAACCCAATCGCAAAGCATATTCTAGTTCTTTCTTTTGTTTTGTTCAAACAGTGCATCGCTGGAAGACTTTCTCTTGATTATCTGCATTTGGCTTAATCATGGAAAGGGAACTCTTTAGTCTCTGCCTTTATCCTTTAGCTCCTCTCTAAACCCTTGCATTGCTTAGGGACGTCTCCCCTCGACTAGCCCTCCTAAATAGAAAAGAGCCCCCCATCGAGGTGAAAGTAGGTGGGGAAACTCCTCGCTACTCTGCTTAAGCCCGACTCAAGTTTGGGACTTCCTACAAACTGCAGCATAATAACCAACACCCTACCACTCATCCAACCCTAGATCTACCTCACAAACACTAGATGGTGCTTCCACTCCCTACCCTTGGGATCTCCTTTTATGCTTGGTGTTGGACACTTGGCATTAATCCAAGAGGGGTGAGTTTGCCTCTCCAAGTATAAATAGATCCCTCTCCTCACTTCCTCTTTACCATATCTTGAGCTATTGTTATGCTACTTGATTTTCCTCTCTCTCTCTTTCTCCTTCCATCTTTCTTCCATTCTTTAGCTCTTAGGGTTTTGGAGCAAGTATTTCTCCAAGATCCTTTTCTTGAGTAATATAAAGGAGAAACTTTGGAGGATCATTGGAAGAGCAACAAGTATTTTTGTTCTTGATACATGGAGGTAAACTTGTATGTGTTTAATTTGATTTATGCATAGCCTAGATCTTGGGTAAAGTATTTTATTTGAGTAGATCTAACAACGAGTATTCTTGTAGATCTATATATGTGGGTTTGTTAGATAGGGTGCAAGTATTTCATCTTATTAGCACATTCAGCCATATTATCTTTGTATGCATAGATCTTGCTAAGTTTTTGCAGGTTTGGCCTCAAGCGTTTTATTGGGAATGCCTCAAGGAAGAGTCCTCCCTTAAAGCACACATAAGCTCATCTTTCTCTCTCTTCTTTTCTCATTCTTTCTTGCTGTCCTTTCTATACATATTTCAGCTAGCATTTACATAGTAAGGTGGTCATCTAAATCTATCTTTTCTATAAAAATTTCTATGTGAAAAATTTCTACCAAAAATAGAAATTTTTCTTCATCTTTGTTTGTTGTTGTAGCATTTCCAGCAAGTATACCTTGTTGGTTTTTGCAGGTTCAGATCTGGTTGAGGGGGTTAAGTTGCCCTAAAATAGCGACACAACACTCCAAGACCCTTCTTTTCAAGTGGGTAACATTCTCAACCTTTCTCTTCACTTCTTCTAGCTTCTTGGGCATACTTTCTTTCACTTCTTACTGATTTTTAGTTGCTCATAGTGTGGGAGAAGGATTGGTACGGCCTACCTCCCATGTATGAGCTTGGGTAAGATCTAGCTTTGAGTTCTTCCATCTCTAAATCACTCTCCTAAGCTAGGACGTGGGGTTAGTGAGCTTGCTTCTTGCCTTACTTGCTTTCTTCTTCTCTTGCTTGCTTCTCTCTCTTTCTTCTCTCTTTTTTTTTCAAGTTACTTCTAACTCTAATAATTACCTACACTTTGGGAGAGGAATACCCCATATTGTGAGGCTAAGGTTTTAATGTGTTTTTTATCTATTTGTGCTTTAATGGTTAAAATCATCTAGATCTAGATCTACATACATTAGTCTTTAAGCTTAAGCCCTTGGGGCATAATCAACTTATTTGCATGCTTAAGTTCTATTAAGAACTATCTCTTTTTACATGCTTCAATCCAACACACTAAAGTGGACAATGATTTCATAGTTTAGTAAATGGTTTTGCTTTTCATGTTATAACATCTTAAGGCCATTTGCCAACACACCTAATTTAACAATTGTTGGATAAGTTGATAGTGTAGGTAAACACTTAAATCTTCAAGCTTCTCTTCTTAGTGCTTTGATCTTGATGCTCTTAACAAACATAAGATAAGTGTGATAATCTTGATTTCCTTTTTTGGGCAAGTTGTTCTTGCTTTGTGCTTTAGTATTCTTTTACAATCTTTCTCATGTTAATGGTGCAATCATGGTGACCAACTAAATTGTTATTTCAGCTTGCTTTCCATTTTCTTTACATGTGTTAAGTTCTTCATTTATATGCTTAGATAACACACTTAACAAGCTGAAGTGAGTTTCGGCCTTGGCAATAAATCACCACCTTAAGAAATCTTAAAATCATCAAAACACTCTAAAATACACCTAAAAGTCTAACCAATTGATATATCAACTTAATAGACTTAATAGGGTACCTTAGACCACCATCTTCACCATCTAAAACGGGGATTGAGGAGGGCAACGGAAGGTGATAGGCCAAGGACGGTCTCACGGCGTGAAGGAGCGTCCTTTCCGTAAAAACTCAATTCTTTGGGCTGACTTGGACAGCTAGGGTGAGCCTCGTTGCTTCACTTCTTGAGCATCCAACAATTATTTGGCAATCGGGGGAGGAGGCTTTGGTGAAACATTCAATAAAGGTAATAAAATCTTTTCAATCTTAAAAAACCCTTAATCACTAAGTATTTGATAACCTTGGTTTAAATCGATATATCTTGTGGTTTAATACTTGCGAACCTAATCTCTAAATCTCTTAATACAAGTAGTACTTTGTGGTTAATTAAGTATCATAATCATTGTGAAACATTTGTGCTTGAACTTTTAGATCTTCTAAGTTTCCTTTGATTTGTGAATGTTGATGTTGCCATTGAGGAGCAGTCCAATAGAGTAAGTGCTATTGGGGTATGCTTAGGCTTAATGTGTTGATGATGTTCTCGCCTTGATCTTATTGATATCCTGCACACATATAACATGATTAGCTTGTTGTATTGTATCATTGTATACCTAGCAATCTTTAATGTAAGTACTAGTATATTTATTCTTTTGTAAGTAACTTGTAATTCTATTGTAACGAAACACCCTTTAACTGTAGTTGACCCCTTGCCCAACCTTAGGCACTAGTCTTAGTTGACTTAGGGAAAGGCTTGCTTCACATACTAACCCTTGCATCTTGCATTTGTTGCCTTAGCATCATAGGTTAGATTCCCCCAAACCCTAACAAATTAAAAACAACTCCTAGAACTTAAACTCTAAACATTATCTAGAAACTAAGGTCTACCCCCCTTGGCTTCCCTAGGAGTAAGCCTAGACGGAAGAGGTTCCATTCAAAGTGACAGCATGGGTTGTGAACCTAGGCATTGTGTCTCCAAGGACACACTAAGTGAGTTGGACTTAGCTCACGTTTGCAAGTGTGTATAAGGACGGCAATAGTGCCAATAGACACATCTATTTGATGAGTTAGGTCATGTATTTATTAGAGAGATACATCCCCATTGTGGATCATATCTCATTCTCTAATAACACATTGTGGAGAGTTGAAATTTGGTGCGCACTTTTCTTATGCGCTAATTTTCTTGGTCATAGAGCACCCTCTTGTGTGCGCTAGGGTTTATGGTGTGAAGGTTTTTCTCTTGGAAATATAGTAAAGGGTTGTTGGGTTTTTCCCTTGTTTGAGAAGGGTTTTCCCAGGATAACTTCTTGTGTCTCGTGCATGGTTATTCTTCTTGTGATCTTGGTTACTGTTGCTATTGTGTTGCTACATTGTTTATAGTTCAAGTTCATGCTAAATTGAAAAGAAACTACATGTGCTTGAAGCTATCATTAAAATTCAACAGTTATTGACTATAATTCTTGGAGGAGTATAAGGGAATACACCCTCAACCAAGCTTCAGCTTATTTGCTATTTGATAAGCCATTTTTCACAAAGTTGCTAGGAGGAGTAAAAGGGCTTACACCCTCCTAGATTTACCTTTGTTGGTTCTACATGATCTAGGGAGTAAAAGGGCTTACACCCATAGAGATATTGTGGATCCAACTCTTGCAACCAAGACTCCATTTACCCAATAGATTTAAAGCACTAATCTGAAAATTGCATTGGAGAAATAAAAATACTTGCATTGATATGCATGATTTTGAGAGATATTGAAATTGTTCAAGTTGGAATTTTTTCTTGGTGTCTTAAGCTTGCTCAAGCCACTAAGGCGTCTAGGTTGGCTTAGTAGTTCTCTGGTTATAATTAATTAAAAGCTACAGCCATTAGGGATGCAGCAAAGAACATTCAAATTATTACTATAACTTGCCTTTCCACCGTCAAAAATTGCTTGAAAACTGCCATAATTATCTACTAATCAGTGTGCTTCATTTGGGTGGTTTACTTGTGAGTTTTGGTGGTTGGATCTTGCTGCTGTAGCAATCTGTTGCTACAGCCAATTGGCTGCTCTAATATATCTCTTAAAACATCATTAAGCAGCCCTCTTTTACCATCAAGGTTTATGCTTAAGTATTGGAACATTATATGCTTGTTTAGTGCTTCATTGTCCAATAATTCTTTCGTACTTTGGATGGTTATTTCTGCAGTTAACAACATTTTTTCTTGCTGATATATATTCTTGTTTACTGCTGCAATATAGGACAGCAAGCTTCACTTGCTTCTCCATTGGATATTTTGGCTTGTATCTCTTCATTTTGTCTTGTCTCGGGCATGTATCATACTCTTCTACAGGTACACTTCGCTTTGACAACCTAGCCCTACCAACAAAGCTCTTACCCAAGCCATTTTCCACTTCTTACTTTGACTTATAGGGGTACCACCTTCCATTATTCCAATTTCCATCTCATTTCCCCCTAGGGTCACCAGGATTACCCCCTTGTGGTGATCTTCATCATCACTAAAGTGAGGAGAGTGTCCACCTAAGGTGACAGTGGGTAGATACTCTCACAGTTGTCCCACATTATGGATTGGGTTGGGCTTTTCCCAACCTACATTCTGTGCCATAACACGACCCATGGTTTTCTAATTTCGGTTAAGAAATTAAGGCTGTAATATAATCCAGGTCAATGGGTTAGAGCTTTTGGATGCCGCAGAATCCTATATATTGTATCGTAATGGTGAAGTTAATATAATGAGAGAGAGAGAGTATTGTGACTGAGAGAGGAGACTGTAAGAGTGAAAAGGAGGTTGCAGCAGATGTGTTGTAGGTGTTATCCCTTCATTTTTCTATACGGAATAAAGGACGGACTGGCTATTTCTTCGTGGACGTAGCCCATATCGGGTGAACGACATATATCGATGTCTCTCTTGTATTGTGTTCTTCTGTGTTTTATTTCTGCATTCATTTTTATTTGTTTTATTATTATTGCTCCACAATCCTATTCCTAACAAGTGGTCCACCAAAAACCGTCAATCACAGTGGTGAATTGGTTAAGGGTAACCCACAAGAAAAACCATGATCTCCCACCTTTCAAGTGACTAGGGGAGAATATTGATGATGATTGTCAGACTTTAAGTTTCGACAACAACAAAATGCCAAATGGGCAACAACAGTGTGTAGATGGCAGACTTAGACAAACAAAATGCCAAATGGGCATCCCCATCCCCGCAAACCCTAGCAACTTAGTACATAAGAGACAAGGATTCCAACACACACTCACATCCACAAGCACTCTTTCCCTAATAATATCTTACCTCCCCAACCCAATGGAGGTCTTTCTACAAAAATAATTGTCCGAGTTAAATATAGAGCTAAAATAATTAGTATAGTACACAATGCCGAATAGTAATATGAGCATAATATATTTGTATAATAAGAAGATCCAATGCATATGATATAGTCCCTTTGCACTGCAAGTTTACCTTCCTAGAACATGGAGGAGTTCTGCAAGATCTGTTCTTGTAGTCTCCAAAACAGGATCATCTAACGAGAGGTCACTGTTCCTTTCCATAATCTGTAGACCTTTCTTGTATAAACCAACAGCATCATTAACCTTGCCTGCATTCATTTCAAGGACAAAAACGAGAATAGAAACAAATAAAAATTAAGTGCTTCACTTTGTCAAAATTCATATGCAGAAATCAAATGGAATTGATGCCATGAATTACTTGCCAAAAGTTTGACAAGAAAACATGGCAAGCTATATCCTTGGTAAAGAAATGTCTTGTAAGCAGAACTGTAAAAGAAAAATTGTTTAATATATTGAGATGACAACTACCTTTTGAACACAATGCACGAGCTAAAACACATGTTAACGCCCCTACCCTTCCATCATTTTCTCCATGTAACTTTTCCATTATTCCCAAGGCTCTGAAAAGTTAAAACAGAAGAAGACAATACATAATAAATTGTCGTAGAAGCACACATAATTTTAATTTGTGTTCATTGCAAGTCCATGCTAAAAACAAATTAACATAAAAGAAGGCATAAATTTAATTTGCATTCACTGCAAGTCCATGCTAGATCCCGAGTAACAGAAAACAAGCACAATTCTACATTATGCCTTAATTAGCAGAAAAGAAAAATACCCATGCTCCTGACAGGAGTAGAAATGTTGTGGCTACAGGGAATAGCATTTTAGAAAGCCAAGCTTGCCATAGATTAAATATGCCTGCAACGCCAATTCTGTGGACTAGGAGCTACCTAAATATGAATGATTATTTCATGCTATGGATGGACTTTACATGGACTTAACAATTTACTATCAAGCAAAAATATTATCACAAATTTTCAATCTAATGATAGAACTGAATGCATGTCAACAGAATTTAGGCGAAAAACTACCATTGCAAATGGTTGTATCAGTTAACCTGTGTAATGAATCTTCAGCTTTTTCCACTTCTCCCTCCTCAATTAAGACATGACTAAGGTGTGTTAATGGAAGAACAAGATCCTCACTTTCTGAACCTTTTCTTCTCTCCAAAATAGCAATAGCCTGGTGGTAGAGTTGTATGCTTTTATGTCCCTCATCAACAGCATTGTAGCTGTTAGCCAAACTCAAAAGTAAGTTGACTAATAGTGGATTGTTTTTTCCTGCATCAAAATTCATCTCAAAATGTGTTTAAGAAGCATAAAGGAACACATGGAACAAAAGAAGCAAATTTGATGCACGAAAGAAGTTTTGATTGCCAATACTATATATGTCCAAATGAAAGCAAAATATATGAACCAAATGAAAACAAATCACATATAGCAATTTAGGTTCAGGTTTTGCAAAACAATTTCTCCATATCTTTAATGTTGAGGGCTGTTACCACCTGAAAATCCAAAGTCTTATTCAGCATTTTCACAGGCTTATCTCACCAACACAACAGAATATCTTTGGAGTTCTGGGGCAGTTACAAGTTGTGGGGAGAAACTTGGAGGACATGTACCAGTGATGTCCCATTCCCAAGAGTAGGCCAGCGGGGAGTGACTTAGTAGTCTATGTGTTCCCGTAGACTATAGTCAAACACAAACAGGGAACAAAGGGAGACATAAGGGCGATTTGGTGGCTAAACGATGAATTAAGCCAAAAAACATAGGAAAAGTCACTTAATCCTAAGTCAACGAAGAATTAGAACGAAAAGGTGCTAAAGGAGGACTTAATTAATTAATTACTCACCTTAGGAGGAAAAGCACCTAGCTTAAGTGATGTCAATGGTGAATTAGATCGGGAAGAGTATAAAGGGAGGAATTCGACCTAATTCCTCATTATGTTATGATTTGATGTTGAGGTATTTGCAGAGGAGGAGGAAATCGACNTATAACAATCAAATATGACACATACCATGATACCTCGGACCAATTACCTCATGGAGCAAGAGTCCTCTCCGATGCAAGCCCAGGCTGGTGGTGATGGAAACTGCTACTGCTGACAGGACAAATCTAACGAAGAAGAAGAGAGATGGGCCCTCCATGTCCATGCTCAAGTCAACCCTGCTCTCGGTACTCCATGTCCAGAACCATGTGGGCCTCGAGACATGATCTCCTAGTTATCCCTAGATATCGGGGATAACAGGTAGCAGAGTTGTTTTTCAGAGAGGTATTCTAGTTGCATGGTTTACCCAGGCAGATAGTTAGTGATGGAGATGGGCGTTTCATCAACGTGTTTTGGCAGGAGGTTTTTCGGTTGGCGGGCACAGAGCTAGCCACGACTACCAGCTACCACCCACAGACAAATGGACAGACAGAGATCGCCAACAAATGGGTGGAGGGGTATCTGAGGAACTATGTGGGAGGGAAGCAATGAGCATGGGTGAGAAGGTTGCACATGGGTGAGTATTGCTACAACACTACTTACCATATGTCTATCAGGATGTCACAATTCAAAGCATTGTATGGATACGATGCACCCTTTTTTGTGGAGACTGTGTTTGGGGATAACAGGGTCCCGGGAGACAAAGACTAGGTGGAGGAGAGCCAGAAGATTCTGCAGGCAGTGAAGGAAAACTTACAGGAAGCTCAAAACCAATAGAAGATCTATGCATAAAGGAAGAGGGTCAAGCGTAGTTTCGAGGTAGGGGACTTTGTTTTTCTACGATTACAACCATACAGACAGTCCTCCTTGAAAATGAGTGGAGAAGAGAAGTTGAAGACAAAATTTTATGGGCCATACAAAGTCATCAGGAGGGTAGGTGAGGTGGCATACGAGCTAGAGCTATCAGAGGGTAGCAAGATTCATAACGTCTTTCATGTTTTTTTCCTGAAAAAGGCAGTGGGACATTAGGTCAGCATTTTAGTGGAGTTGCCACCCTTGGATGAGGAGGGCAAGTTGGAGCTAGTGCCAGAGGAGGTGCTCGAGCAGAGAGAGCGCAGGTTGAGGAACAGTGTCATCAGGGAGTGCCTGGTTATATGGAGGGGTCTTCCAGTGGAGGATGCCACATGGGAGGGAGAGCATATTTTGCAACACCCAGGATTGATGTTGCTTGAGGACAAGCAATCTTGGGAAGGGAGGACTGTGATGTCCCATTCCCAAGAGTATGCCAATAGGGAGTGACTTAATAGTCTATTTGTTCCTGTAGACTATAGTCAGGCACAAACAGGGAACAAGAGGAGAAATAAGGGTAATTTGGTGGCTAAACGATGAATTAAGTCAGCAAGCACAGGAAAAGTCACTTAAGCCTAAGTCAACGAAGAAATAGAATGAAAAGGTGTTGAAGGGGACTTACTTAATTAATTACTCACCTTAGGAGGAAAAGCACCTAGCTTAAGTGATGTCAATGGTGAATTAGATCGGGAAGAGTATAAAGGGAGGAATTCGACCTAATTCCTCATTATGTTATGATTTGATGTTGAGATATTTGCAAAGGAGGAAATCGAACCCCTTGGTATTTTGTGGATTTTTGGAGGAAATCACCACCATTGAACTGTTTCGATGTTGAGAGACACACCCTAGCCTATCGGAGATACCATCCAGGTATTTCACCGTGCATTTCAGGGATCCAATTCAGTGACTGCGCAGCTCAGCCAGTTAGGGCACAAGGGTTAGAGAGAGGGTTTGTGTGGCCACATGAGACATATCAGTATTTTGCAGATTCCTTCCAACCCATTTGAGATCTAGCTATGTAATGTCCTGTTTTTCCTAGGCAGTCGGGATACCGTGATGGTTTATACAGTTTCCCGTAAACCATTAGACGAATGAGTTAGGGAAATGACATTGGTAAAGTCACTTTCAAATTATAAAGTGAAAACTTAGGAAAAGTGAGTTTATTAGTATTAAACCCCTCTTTGAGGGTATTTCTCTCCAATTATTAAATAAATGAATATTTTAATGGAGAAAAAGAAAAGTGAAGGAATAAAAAGACAAGCGAGGGTTGGAAAGCGGATTATTGACTATTCATTTGAGAAATTGAATTTGGAGAAGAGCTCGGTGAGCAAACGAGGGTTTCAGCTGGAAACCCATTTCGACACTCGGATTCGGCAGTGAAACCATCTGTCCTAGCCGGGAGATTGGAGAAGCCATTCAGG
>SNQJ01S0111434.1:54642-71469 GCA_010110895.2 Picea sitchensis | reverse complement strand
TGTTTTCTATCCCTTACTCATTTCATTTATTTGATTATCCAAGAGAGACTCCTCATATACAGATTGGGTCGAGTGAGGGGATGAGGAGGTGTCACCAAGGAAATGGATTTTAGGATCAGTTTCTTCATCCTCTCCTTTGATCCATATGGATATCTGTGGCCACCTACCTTTTCCAACTGGCTCAAAACAATTTTCTGACAATTTTGGCAATTTACTATTTTTAACTTTCGGGGCCATTTTGAGGGCCTAAATGAAGGTTTTTCGGGATCGATCTCCTGAATTATATTTGAAGTCATAATTGATCCCCCAAAATTAATATTCTTGACGATACCTTTCCAACGGGCTATCACACGCCTAAAACCGAGGTCGTATGCAAAAGTTATGACCCCGGGAAGTTGATGTACTAACTTACCCAAACGGGGCCCACATGACTTTTGGCGCTTCATCTCCTAGGGTTAGGTTTTTTGGATGTATAGGGTTTTTAAATTCTTGTTTATTGTAAAAATTCCTTTAGAGCCTCATTGTAATTTTAGTCTTGCAAATGCGCGTAGCCGTCACATCTCTTCTAAGAGATAAGTCGTCACCATTCCAACAATCTTGTTTCCACTGCATTTTACAGTTTCAGCTTATTTTATTAATGAATAGAAAACTAGTTTTACTATATCTTTTTTTATTTTTTGTTAATCACCTATTAATAATCTGTATTCATTTCATTCTTCTCATAAAATCTGGATCATCCTTCTTCATCAACAACAATGTTGTTTTGTAGAGGAGCTTGGACTTTTTGATCATCCGTATCTCTGTTTCTTAGATATCCTGGAAGGATCTGAGGAGCATTATTTGGTCTTCTGAAGTTACCTTTGTTATCAACATTCTATGTATTCCTATAGGTATGTTTTCCTTCAAGTTTTAACTTCTCCATCTTAGCAGAAAGATATTTTACTAATTTGGTAAGTTCATCAAGTTGAGGATGGACAACAGAGGAATCAGAGGTTGAGGCTTCAAATCTATTTTTTCTCTTGTACCTATCAGATTTTCCCCTAAGCTTGTCATATGCCACTATGTTATATTCTACCTCCAAGGCTGCATCTTTCATATGATCTAAGGAGGAAGATCTTCTTTCTCTCAGTAGAAGGAAAAACTCAGGGTCAAAAGCATTGGCATAGGTGAACTTGGTAGAGGTTTCTGTAGGCTTTATATCAACAGGGATATTATTGTACATTTTACTGAACCTCTTGGAAAAGTCAGAAACAGATTCTCCATATTTCCTCTTTAGGGATCCAAATTCTGTGATATAATACAAAAAACATTTTTTATCCCCCCCACTGTCTCAAGAAAGAATCATCTAAAGCTTCGATCTGAGTAATAGATCCAAGGGTCAAACCCCTAAGCCATTTCATAGCCTCACCATCAAGGATCCAGGCAAAGTCTCTCATCCACACATCCTCATTCTCAATGTTTAGATTGTCTGCATAACTATAAAAGGCAACAGGGTGTTCTTCAATAGTTATGTCTTCCTCTCTTGTGAATTTGGGCATGTATTTTAGGTAATCTCTAGCAGGGAGAGTATTCATAGGATGAGGTAAGATAAGAGGGGAATACCTAGCAACCACTATGGAATCCATCCTATTTATAGGAGCATTAGCACCTGCCATTGGATTTTGAACTATAGGAGAACAAGGAGGAGAAGGAGACTTGATTGTGTGCAGCTTAGGAGAAAAATGAATGTAGGAAGGAGGGATTTTAGTTTTCACAGCAGAAGGTTGAGTCTTGGAAGAAGATCATACAAGATGCAAGGGAGATGAGGTTTCCTCCTCTTTGGCTACATAAATTTTGATAGGAGGAGGAGTAGAAAAACCTAAGGTAGGGAAATCTTCAAGACTCTCAAGTCTGAACCACTTCACGATATCAGGAGAGGCAAGGATTTCAAATTTTTCTTCTTTCAATTCTGGGTCAAAAGAGAAGTATTCAACAAGAAAATTTTCAAAATCCAAATTCTTATAAACTTCAGCAGAAGGTAAAGGACAAATACTTGATATAACAACTGGTGTATTAAGAATGGAATCATACAACTGACCAGAAGTATCTGATACAACGGTAGGAATTTTTTCTTGAGAAGCCTTTGCCTTCTTGATTAACTTCTCTGGTTCAAATTCAAGTGTAGCCAAAGGTAGTTGTCGAGTTGACCTCATGTGTCTACCTTTAGGATCCACAACTGAAACAATGGAGTCACCAAGTGCAAGCTGCAATCTTCAATGTACTGAATTCTAATGCACCTTCAGAATAAGTAAGCTTTGTCGTTCAATCCCAAGGAAATTTCTTCAATCTGTTCCTCGACAATGACGCCAAGAATGTTAGAACTAGGAATCACCCTCATAATGCAGAGAGGATAATTCCAGTACCCATCAGATTATGTGTAAATGTAAATAAGTGTTTAAAAGGTCAAATGGAAAAGACTTACGATAATAATGTTTTAACTCATAAATATGGGCTAGCATGCACAATCAATTGAGGTCTTGATCAACTTCAGTCAGTGAAAGGGAGTAAAAGTGAATAGAATGAAGACTTTGGTGAGGGAAGTGTAGAGGTCTTCTATTGACATCAGGTCTTCAAGCAACCTAAGGAGGAAAAACTTAAACACAAGATACTCTTGAATTCAAAGTTTAAATAACACTGAAGAAAATCATAACAATACTATAATCAAACTTTCATCATAATACAACTATAACAATCTCATGTGAATCATTCAATCATGAAAAATTTAGTATAAGAGGAAACAATATGGAATAAGAGAAACTGACTTATATTAATAAAAACATCTCAAGTCCAATACATAACCAAAGAACCGGTCTGCTTAATCAAAATATTACAATAAGGGAGCCCAACTCAACCATTCGAACCCTCTAAATCATTTGGAATATGTATTTATAATAAAAAGGGAAGGAAACAACTAGAGGTGTGAGCTGGCCTTCCTCGCATAGGATTATCCAAATCAGTTATTCAATCTAAAACATGTGCTAACAACTATTTAATGAACTTCTATAAAAAAGGAAACATGTTGGTAACCAATCCAATCAAGATTTTAAATGACATTGTCTCCCTTGATGCACATTCCTTTCCATCCCAAGTGTCCTCTATGGGTTATATGTTGTCATCATGCTACCACATATGATCCTCATTCTTCTCCCCATCATCATCCACCCAAAAGAGTGATGAATTTGAACTCCTTGATTCCAGGTGCCAGCTCGTAGTGCAATTCAGTAGCACGCTAGGTAGCGCATTCTGTAGCGTCCTTGCAAAATAACTCTGCACATTTCATAACGCCGATCCAAAACAAGCCTACATTTTTTGTAGCACCGATCTTGTATATCATTGTGTGGAATTCCGTAGCACCACACTTCAAATAACCTCTGCAGAATCGACAACGCCATCACTGAAACGGTCCTGCAGAATTGGTAGCATCCATCATAAAAAAAAATATTTGTATTTGGTAGCACCACTGTGACACATCCCTGTGGAATTTGTAGCACCACTGTTAAGTTCATCTTAGGATGTTTGGTATCGTTCTTGTGTACTTCACCTAGGATATTTGGTATCACTTTAGGTAGAAAAATAGTAGGACATGCTATATGGATGATTGCACAGTGCCATGGCGCTACAGAATTTCTGTGCTCTTTTTGTATGATGAGACTAATATTTTGGAAAGAACAAAAACTTGAGATGATAGGTTAGGATCCTGTAGATGCATGCATAGGTGGAAAAAAATAATACATCCTTTATCGCTTACTCTTGAAAAAAGAGACCACTCTAAAAGCTAAAGCTTATATCCCACAACTATTTCATCAACCTAGCACTCCTCCTTTTTGAAGGAGAGCTACCTTCTATCACAACAACATGTTTTTCTTTTGCAGGGGTGGTCTTCTTGACTGTAGGTGTTCTCCTCTTCTCTACTGGTTCCTCTCTTTCAATGGCAGTTTCTAAAAACAAATTCAAATTCCTTTGGGCCAATTCATCCTTGAAGTGTTGCAATTCTACCTTGAGCTTTATATTTTGATATTTGAAGCCTCTGTTTATCCTGTAGAAGTTATTTAGTTGCATATGGAGAGGTAGGGCTCTTCTAGCAGCAAATTTTTCCATATCAAGGATGTTGTTGTAACTATCCATAAGCTCCTTCATCTTTCTTCTGTCTTCCAAGCCTTATGCTTTCAAATGAGAAACCTCCTTCCTAGCCTCCCTGAGGTGTCTAATCAATCTTTTGAAGGTGTGAATGCTAGGTGGAGTGCTAATGTTGATAACCTCAACAAGCTTCTTCATGGATTTACCTTCATCTTTCTGCTGCACGGGGGCTCTGTATATCACCTCAATAGGATTCTTAATTCCTTTTCCCTTATCTTTCTTTTTCTTTAGAATTGAAACCTTGGGTAGGAATTCTGCTTCAACAACCTCCTTGAGAGCTGATGATCTAGTGAAAGGCTTCTTGATCTTTATGCTATCTATTGGAGAAGGTTAAGAGTAATGCAACTTTATTCCCTTCTTGGTTGTGGATTTAGTGGATGAAGGGACCTCTTCCAATTCTGGTGCAAGAGGAGGTGACAAGTCTCTCTTTGGAGAATGCTAAGCCTCCCTCTCTATTTCTTCAACTTCCTTAATAACCTCTTTGTCTTGAGCAATGGATTTACTCTTTATTTTCTTGCTCCTTCCTGTTGGAGCATCATTAGTAGATGGAAAAGGAATTTTCATATTTGACTGAGGATTTGAAGATATGTCCAAATTCATGTGAACATAAACAATGAATCGTTCCCAAAGAATGCTCCTCTTCTTCAATTCTTCTAAGACCAACATCCTGATCAATCCAAAGTGAAAGACACTAGTGTATACAGCCTTGGAATTGGCTTGGACTCTATCAAAAATTTTCCCCATACTCCTCAACAAGTAAAAAGGGATATTCATTTCATCTTTACCAGTAAAATGAAGCAAAATCCTCATATGGTACTGGTATAACATATTAAACCTTCCCTCACATGTAAAGCATCTCTGGATGATCTTTAACATATTGTCAAAATATTCAACTAGATGAATTATAGGCACTCCTTTGGACAAGTTGTCTATTTGTTAATCTAGTTTGATGAATTCCTTGGAGAAGGAAACATTTAAGGTCATGGATTTAAACCACCTCTCACCAGTATTAGGAATCCCCGTGGCTACTGCAATGGAGGCTTCAGACACCTCAAACTCAAGGTCTTCTACCTTAGTATTAAGGCCATCAAAATGTAAGTCAAATTGCCTTGCCACTTCAGGATGTCCCTTCTGCATGTTTTGGAAAAAAGAAAGGCAACCCACCCTTTGGAAAAATTACCTAACCATTGGCTCTCCATCAAATAGGTGCATGTCTGAGGGTTCAATTTTGACGACAGTTCCTCCCTTGTGAGATTTTTTCTTTTGAGGTATCTCCATGGGTAAAGACAAGGGATCAAAGGTTATGTTATAATGAAGGCTAAGGGAGAAAAAAAAGGCATATTTCAATGTAAAAATGACAGTGAATAATGGATGCTCTCTCCTAAGATTCTCCTCGAACTCACCTTGTTTTGACAGAACACTGTTTGATGGCTTTTGAAAGGTAGGAAGTGAAATTTCCCCTCCCCTCACTGTCTGTAGATATCGAGATGAATATTGATGATATAGTGAAAGTACAAATGTAGAAGGGGTCTTTAAATACCATCAAGTAACACTCCAATCCAAACAAAATACAACATAGGGAAAACAAGGGAAATGTAGCAAGGTTTCAATAATGTTTTCGGTAGAATAGTGCACACACAAGGAAAAGGTGTTTTCACGGGCACTTCAAAGCTCAGGAGAAGAATGAATTGACATCTTTGATAGCTAAAAACCAAGTGACAAGAGATACAATTCTATGAAAGGGAAATTATGGATGCAGAGGGATGAATGAGGGAGTGGTTTGCAACATCAGTCGCTACCAAAACTCATGTAAGAAATATCCCAGGAATTTATTATGCAATGGAGGGAGCTCATAGAATACCTGGATGAGTAATTGACAATTTCAGGCTCTACAAACAGTTAGGATACCACCACAACCACCTCAAATTCCAATTCAGCCTTAGTAGTTGATCCCATAGTGCTGCCTGCAATTGGTCTAAACTAGCGGTTTCAATAATGTCGAGTTTGAGAAAATTCAAATCTGTGAAACTGTTAGCAAAATCATTAAAACCAAATCTTAGAATCCATATTTTAATGAATAATGGTTCTGAAAACAATGTATATCATGAACTTAGTGAATAATGATGAATCACGGCAAGGAAAAATAAAAGGACAAAGAGTGTGCTACATAAACTCCTAATGAGTTCACAACACCCTTTTTCAAATAACATTATTTGACCCACCTTTAATCGGACATAGGGACAACATGGAAAGGATAAAATGTATGAGTGAAAAGAGTGACATGTCAAGTCATGAAGGTCATGAGATAGGTTATGCTTGGTGTCAAGTCATGAGGTGAGTCAAAACCATAAGCCATAAAATGAACCTAGGCTTAAAATATATATGAGGGAAAAAAATGAGCCAAAACTCAAGTCTTTTTTTGTTCAAGCTAACCTAAGCAAATCACACAAAGAGAAATAAAGAAAATTTGAAGTCTAAAGGCTAAAACTTTAAACCTAAGGGATAAAACACCCAAGGAATATTAGTGTGATAAGAAAATCTATGGACACCACTTCCCACTTCCACTCAAGAATGGGCAATGGCTGTAGGATCCCACTTCCACTCAAGAATGGGCAATGGCTATAGGATCCCACCTCCACTCAATAATGGGCAATGGCTGTAGGAACCCAACTGGGTGTCTATGCTCAGCCTTGACCTTTTGACACTCTAGACATTTAGCAATGTACTCAACAATTTCCTTCTTCACTCCTAGCCAATAGTATTGGCTTTTGACTGCTGCAACTATTTTCTGATATCCTGGGTGTCCAACATAAGGTACATTATGCATCTCTTTTAAGATCATACTCCTTAATTCATGAGAATTGGGTACATAATTTTTTTTCCTGTACAAGAGAATTTCATCATTTCCCAATTTATAATCTTCAACCTTCTGCTGCATTTTACCTTGCTGTAATTTTGTTATCAACTCCATGTACTGCAAATCTGCTTTTGCAACCTCATAAATTTTTCCTTTAAGATCAGTTTGATACATTCTAATGGTTGTATCATGTAGTTAATGCACTCTCTTGCTGAGTGCATCAACCACTTTGTTCTCTTTTCCTTTGACGTGCTTGATATCAAAGTCATACTCACAGAGGAATTCTAACCATATGCTCTTCCTGGAAATTAAAGTTGGTTGATCAAAAACATATTTCAGACCATTATGGTCTGTCCTCAACTCAAATATTTTTCCCATGAGTGGCATAGAGTCTTTCATGCTCTTTCAATTTTATGGATTCAAAACATATCACAAACCCATTATGACTGAGGAATCCACAAATTCCTTCTTTGCATGTATTTGTGCAAACCACAAAGTCTTCATTCAGATAAACAATCCTCATAATTGGAGCACTGGCTAACAACTGCTTCAATTGATGGAAGCTTCGTTCACATTTTGTTGTCCACTGAAACTTCACCCCGTTCCTTTGCAAGGAAGTATCGGGTGAGTAATCCTTGAAAACCCTACAATGAATCTTTTGTAGTAGCCAGCTAGAGCCATGAAGGATCTAAATTCTATCACATTCTTAGGTACTATCCACCCTTTTATAGATTCAATCTTTTCGGGGTCCATTTCTATCCCTTCTTTGGATATGATATGCCCCAAATAGTGAATTTGGTTCTAATGGAATGAGCACTTGCTCGATTTGGTATACAACTGGTTCTCTCTTAACACTTGTAACACCATCCTCAAGTGTTTATCATGTTCTTCTTCCAACTTTGAATGTACAAGGATTTCATCCAAAAAGACAATGACAAACTTGTTTAAGTATTCCAGGAAAACACCATTCATCAAGCACATGAAAACAACTGGCACATTTGATAGCCTAAATGGCACCACTGTGAATTCATAATGACCATACCTTGTCCTGAAGGAAGTCTTGCTGATGTCTTCATCTTTGATCCTTACTTGATGGTAACTAGATCTGAGATCAATATTTAAAAATATTTTTTCCTCTCTCAATCGATTGAAGAGGTCATCTATCCTTGGAAATGGATATCTTTTCTTTACAATTACTTTGTTTAACTATCTGAAATCAATACACAACCTCAATGTCCCATCCTTCTTCGTCAAAAATAAAACTAGGGAACCCCAAGGTGACACACTTGGGCATATATAACCCTTCCTCAGAAGTTCTTCAGGCTGCATTTGTAACTCCTTTAACTCTGGTGTATTCATTCGGTAGGGAGTCTTAGATATTGGAGCTTCTCTAGGCATCAAATTTATAGAGAAATTAATATCTCTCTTTGGGGGTAGTCCTGGTATCTCCTTGAACACATCCTCAAAATCTTTTAGGACTGCATGATCCTCCAGATTTGACACCTTGTCCTTAGGTGCTTCCTCCATATGAGCTGCAAATATTTGGCATCCCTTCCTGTAGCACTTGCTGAGATTTCTCAGACAATAACTACCATGAGAACTCCTTGGAGTGTTCTTGGGTTCCCTTTCTCATTCAGTCAAGTAAATTCTTTGTTATGAAAGTCTAAGATGACATGGTGTTGGTCCAACCAATCCATACCAATTAAATAGTCACATGAACCCAAGGGTAGGATGTTCAAATCTGCCTTTGTACTTATCCCTTTCATGTCCACTGGACATGATTTAACCACTCAACAAATTTTCTCTTGGCTCCTATAGCTAACTTCACCATCCAAGATTTCCCATGCTTGATTCTTGGCAATTGAAATATGTTCACTACCTTAGGATCTATATAGCTATGACCATCTCTTGAATATATTAAAATAGTAAAGGCATGGTTATTGATCATACCTTCTACTTCAATCATGTGTGATTGAAACTCTGCTTGCTTGTTGTCCAGGGATGCATAGATCCTTGGAACACTTCTTCCCATATACTCCATGGTTTCTGCTTGTTGTACATTATGGACATATACCAATTTATCACTTATGTGAGGAAAATATCTATACATAGGATTTCCTTTAAAACCCCAACATTGAATGGGTGTCTTCCTTGGCCTTTTCTCACCTGTCTCAGTCACTCTAGGATCTCTAGGGGTTTGTTGGACCTTAGAACTATTTCTGAAGAAGAGTGTCTTGTTCCCCTTCTTCCTCTGCTCCATCTTGATTTCATCTTGTCTTCCCAAGCTCTTTGGAAAGAAAGCTTTCCCTTATGTTGATCACATAAGCATTTTGATATTCTTATGGTTTCCTCCAAAGTTTTAGGATCATCATATTGAATTTTATCACTGATGAAAGATGTAATCCCACTCAAGTATCTTTGGATTTTAACTATCTCATCCTTGATGAAGGAGACATACTTCAACAGTTCCAAAAATATCCTTTCATACTCATCAATGGTCATGTTTCCTAGTTTGAGTTCAAAGAACTCTTTCATATTTTTGTCATAATACCTCTTGGTTAATTATTTGTTCTTAAAATTATTCTTGAATTCCCTCCAAGTCACATTATTCTCTCTAATGTGATGCACTTGCACAAGATGATCCCACCACATGGATTTCTTTCCTTTAAGCTAGTAAATAGAAATTCTTCCTTCCGCATGAGAAGAATAATTATGCAGTTGGAAGTACTTTCTCATTCCCAGTAGCCATGTCTCGACATCTTCATATTTATTGTTCTCTCCATAAAAATTAGGAGGTTTGATCTTGTTTATTTATCCTTTCAATTCATCCACCCCAGACTTCTTATGATGCTTCCTGACATGATATGGACTTGAGCTACTGTGCGCTCTCCTATTGGAATGTCCTTGGGAGTGATGGTGATGTCTTCTACCAATCATGGATCTTCCTTTTTCCTCATGGGTCCTGTGGCTTCCTGATTTGCTGGAGCTACTCTCCTTATTGAAATTCTTTTCAATTCTTTCCAAGATCTTCATTAAATTCATATTGAATTCTTCCTACTGCTCTTTGGATTTCATAAGCCTTACATTATCAACCTTGTGACTCTAGACATATTTCTGGAAATTTCTAATGGTCTCTACAATATTCATGTTATCATCATTTCCTTCTCCATGTCCATTGGAGTTTGTTCCTTCCATACCCAAATGGATATCCATTCCTCGGATTTCATCTTCCTTGTTGTAAGCCCCTGACCCCCTTGTGTATCATCCATCTCTCTGTACTCTGTGATGATATGATCTGATCAATTTATTGTTAATTTTGCAAAATGTGAAGCCAACAGAACATTGTCAGGTTAACCGACTTAACAATTTCAAGAAAAACAAATATGAACCATTTTGGTTCAATAATATATCAAACTTCTTTCTACTGATTTCTTGAGTAGTTTTCTGATCAGTCCCCCTTTCTGGGTAAACACATGTGTTCTACTATCCTAGACCCTTCCAATGATTGCTTCCTTGCTCAATTTTGAGCTTTGAGCAAAAATATATTGACATAGGACCTCTCATCCTAAAACCTTTTTATGAAGTCTTCTGCTGTAACTGCATTGTAACCCCCCAAAATCAGGGTGACAAGGATCATCTTAGCTCTCAGATTTGATCACTAATAGATCAAATATCAACATAACCATAGTTTTAATACAGAGGAACTAAACTCTTTTAAACTCATATTCCCGAGAGCTATGACTCGACTCTATTCCTTATTTGTTAATCAATGATGTAGATCGAACTGGCGTGGAGATCTACGATCTAGAATGATTTTGGGGTCCCAACTAGAATAAGATTTATCTCCATCATCGAGTTCCAAAATGGAAGATGCACGTTGGTATTGGAATCGATGTGAGTTGTCGATATTTTGGTGGGTGTCGATCCCCGATCGATGTGGAATGCGGAACCATAATATATGCGAACGTCAACTCACCCCTTGAATCCTACAATGGCTCCTCATCATTGATCTTCGTTCACTAAGATCTGATCTGCCTTCACTGAGATCTGACGGTCATGAATTAATCAGAGGTTGATTAGACGATCCTCATTCTTTGTTTAGATCTACAGTCAACGGGAGCTCCGGGACTCCAGGCTTTAGGAGTTCTGAGGCTCCATCTTGCTTTTCCTCCCTAATTGTCAAACTTACCAATAAAAAGTCAAACTTACCAATAAAAATTCAAGGGACCATGCCTTCCCATTAACTAATGGTCAATATTAACTTCGGGCTTCAGAGACTTCCAAATCACCTCTCCACAAATATCCCAGAGTGCCAAATTTTCAGAGATCCTTTCTCTTTCCTCCACATACTATCTAAACTTCAAAGGTCGAGATTAACTCCAGCCTTCAGGAGTTCTCGACTCAAATAAACCTACAACTCGATCCCTCTAGAGTTTCGAGTCTCTGTACCTTGGGATCTGGTTCCACGTGTCCACTATAATCAATGAATGATATGAACTCCAACCTTTAGGATTCCTCGATCCCAACTACTTATTCCTTGAGCCCTCCGAAGTGATAAGTCTCTAGACTACATGATCTACTGCCATGTGTCCTCTCCTGATCAACGGTGAGGATTTACTCTGCTCTTCAGAGCTTCATAGGTTTCAACTTCATCACTCTTCATTCCTTCCGAATGTCAAATTGGAAAATATGGAGATGTCCTTTGCTCGACTGTCAAAATAATAATGTAGTGACAAGTGGCCCCACCGACGGATGACATGTGTCAAGTCCCCTTTGGTACTAAGGGCCTGTAAATGGTACAAAAACAAGTGACACGTGGCAAGCTTAGAGTAGGTCCACATCACCCTAGGTGACATCATCATGCCATGTTACTCCGATGATTTTCGACTTCAGGACTTCGAGACTTTAGAGATCTGGGATTTCTTACTTCACCATCCATTATTTCCTCTAAATGTCGAATTCCTGAACCTCTTAAATTTTTCAGGTTCCACGTAGTACTGTTGTCATCATATACAATTGTGACATGTGGCAAGATTAGGGAGGTCCATGTCACCCCTTGTGACATTATCAGACCACATCACTCTGGTGCTTCATGACTTTGGGACTTCTCCATGCTACACCAAAATTCCCCCGAACGTTGAATTCTCGAATATGTTGATCTGCAGACGGTCCAGATGAGTTCCAGACTTTGAAACTTTAGGAGGAAGTCCATTCTGTGTGCACTTCAACCAATTTCCTTAAACAACGAACCGCCAAATCACTTGGTTAAATCCAACGACTCTCCTCCTCCTAGATGATCTATGGTTGTAAATCACTTCGAGACTTCGGAACTTTAGGCTTCAGCCCCTTTTTCTCAATAAAATGTAAACTTCACAGAAGTCACAAAGTCCAAAGGACTTGGAGATTAACTATCATGCACCCTTTTACAGATATGACGGTTGGGAAGGGTCTATCTCCCCCATGCAGATCCTACAAATCAAATTCAATCTCATGGTTATCAACCATGATTTCTGTGATAACTACTCTGCCACTCCTCCTGATCTTTCCAATACCATCAAGGAGCTCTCTCAACACTCCTCTGACACTCTTTACATCAAACCCTTGTGGAATTTTGACTCCAAATTACACATTTGTTCCCCATCAAGGTTCAGTGTTGAAACCATGGGGTATGATACCAATTTGTAACATACCCCAACCTCCAAGCTGATCATGCCAACTAAAAACTTTAATGCTCTGATATAAATTTGTAGCATCCCCAACTATTCCAGGGTCGAGCCATGTCACCTTATAGAATGACTCACTTTCATTTATGGAAAATATCATACTTAATAAATTAAAATCAACATATACTTTCTATTAACATACATTTATAATGTAAATTTAAACAGACATAAACATTTTGCTACAACACATATTTATGGGGAATTAACAGTAACCATACATGCATCAAACACATGCAATTCTTATAAATAACAAACATGTACTTAAACACAACATGACATTAACACAATTGATACATATATTTTAATTGATGTCCACCAATTGTTTGCAAACCTTCCACAGACCTCCCAGCCTTAGACCATGCTTCTCATCACTCTCAGCAGTGGGTCACCCATGAGCTAGGACTAAACTTCACTCGGGTAAGGGATTCCTAGGCTAGGCAAAGGCTACGAGAAGTCGCACAGTACATCAGGAAGGATTCCCTCCTAGGATACAGCTTACGCACACAACTCAGATCCTCTCATTCCCCACATTCCTGTCCCACCCCAAGAAGTATACACCTTCACTATTTAACAATCCATCGACTACTCCACTTCACTTCTAGGGCTTCAACAACAGGTGAGACAAGTATTCTCAGAGCTCTGTAGTTGTTGTCGGGCTCCCTCCAGGAGAATTCACTTCCCCAACAATCTCTCTAACCTGGAGAGAGTTTCTCACAGGCCAGACAACCTGCTTCTTCAATCCATGGGCCTGAAAACCTGCCTCTTAAAACCCACAGGCCTGACAACCTGCTTCTTTTATCCAGCTACTAAGTCAAAAGGGTAAGGGTGATGGTAGCAACAAAACTCGGGTATGGCACAGATGATGGTAGGAATGGAAACTATTAAGGCTCAACACGGGCTCAAGCAATGTACGGGCACACTATGCTTCTCAGGACATATGGTTTAACTCAATTCTCATAGGTTTTCTCTCTCGTGCGTTCATGAACAGGGTCGATAATGGCGGGGAAGGTTATTTGTGTGCCCAATCTTTGGGTGCGTGGATGGAAAGATGGAAAAAATCACTAACCAGCCCCCCAAACAATGTTTTTCCCTACTTTTATATGCATGCACATTGATTGACACATGTCTCTCCTGGAGCACGAGTTCCTCCGTTGGAATTCATCTCCTTTTCTCCTTTCCAAGAAAAACTTAGGATAAATTAATATCCTCATCATAGCCTTTGGAATATATATATATATATATATATATATATTATTCTCTTGGGTTTGAGCTCTTAAGCTTAGCCCTTTTTCCCAGTCTCATAGCCCCCCTCCCTTACCCAACCTAGTGAAGCTTTGTCCCTAATAACGCTTTCTTCGTGGTTGAACAATGATGTATTTTATATTAATGATATGCATAATTACATATACAAAAATGGGCTCATTGGACTTAGCATCTAGGCTCTCCAGCCTAATATTCACATAAGCCTTCCAACTTATAAACACTTGGCTCACCAACCTATAAACACAATTACAATTTAGCAGGGACTCGACCTTGGGGTATTACAACAAAAGCTGAATTTGATGTAAATTCAACCTTTTTACCTTTCTGAGTGATCTGATAAACTGAGAGAAGATTCATAGAAAGATTTGGAACATGTAAAACATTCTCAAAACTACCATTATGGAGTTCCATTATTGAATCTCCAACTATTTCCACTGGAGTATCATCCCCCATGAGAATAGGGGGTCTTGAGGATGAACTCAAAGAAGTGAAAAATAACTCTTTCGTTGCCATATGATGTGATGCGTCAAAATATAAAATCCATGAATCAGATGAGGAATTAATTGCAATTAGAGCATGATGATTACCTTTCTTAGGAGCATGATCTTCTTACTTCTACTTCTAGAATCCTTATGGAATGAAGTTTCCAAGGTTGTTCTGTTGAAGTACCTGAGCCATAAGATCAATATGCTTCTTCATTCATGTGGATTATTCATGATTTGGTTTATTGTAGTAAGTGAACTTGTTGGCACAAATTTGTTAGACCAGGGTCCTCTTTACGTTACCAACAAAAGGGTACCGATGTAGTCTAGTGTGCTGGAATTTTCATCTTTCCAAAAGGAAAGAAGTCTCACCCGAAGCGCAACTGAGACAAAATAACCGAGGGAAGGGTAAAAAGAATTCTATACTGATCTATAACACATCTATATTGTTACCATTCTAACAAAAGATAGATTACTCAGTTCAAATCCCTAAAACATCATGCACTGATACGAAAAAAAACAATAGTATAGACTGTCAAGAAATGATACATAAGTGTAATGCATAAAATATGGCAACATCACATTCAAAGACAAATAAAGTAATAGAAACCAGGAACTTTCAAATTTTGGTCTCCCTTATCTTTCCATTATATCAAAAGGTCTTGATCCACATGCATTTACAACTTTACATTAATCATCTAACATACTTATCATAGAAGAGATTAGTAAGCGCATCTCAAGATACTACTAAGGCTGATCATAATCGGTCTAATCCCTTCCCCTTTCTGATTACACTCTAGATATGGAGTACAAATCTAGTTCTTTCCTCTCATTCCTCTCTCCTATATATCCTTTTACACACCCACCCATTGCAATACAATACAATTACCAATTACCATCAATACAATATAATCGTTTCCTTTTTCTCCTTGAGAACACGTAGGACCTCTTCTCTTATTCATTTTGTTCCAACTATATTGTCTCAAAATTGTTTCGCACTGGTCTCAGACTATTTTCTATTCCAACTTCTTTCTGTTATGCATTTCCTTTCTCAAACCTCTTCACTTGATTGGCTTCTCCTTGATAAGTTGCACAAATTCTCTTATCAAAATGAATAGCCCAACAACACTTCTTTCCCTTATTCTTATTATTAGAATCTCAAGAGTCTTTGGAACCTAAAGAATCATTGAATGGTTTGGAATACCCCTCCTTCTTGTTCTATTTATTTTTTTCGTTCTGTTTGGATGATGATTTTCCATCATGCATGGTGAGTGCATGTTCTTTGGGATCCTTGATTAGGCCCATCTGAATGAGTTTTTCTTTCTCATGCGTGAGAGAATCAATGAATTGATCCATGGTAGGAATTTTCTAATTTGTTCGCATGAGATATCTACTAGAATGGAAAATGAAAACATAGATAGTGTAATAACCCCATTCGTTACGACTACATGCGACACAAAGCAAGTGATTTTTTTTGTTTTTTGTTTAAAGAAAGAAGGTCATCAACGATAACAATTAATCAACACCACTTGACAATGAACACCACTTACGCATTCAGGCAACATACAAAAATGACCCAACATACTAGCACATCATACAACTGGATGAAACATGCGATAATTAATAGACAAATAAAAATGTCTACCTGCCTGACATAAGCAAGACAACGCTTACAGGATAAAGGAAAACATCATCAAACCTTACACAACGACTTCTAAGACCAATAACTAGAACCGTCTACGATGCGCAAAACCAATCACATTAAGGTGTTACAGAACCAAGTACCAACATCAATTACAATGAACATTACACCCACATCGGGAAGAACAAGACTCCATCCAAGTTATCATTCACATCTATATATTGGGGCATGCAATGATCCCCTCATCAGGAACCATGCCATCATCAGGCGATAGGCATGACAGTAACCATGGCACAACATAACATAACTAGACTTTTAATCCAAGCTAAATATCTCGCGCTAGGAGACCGAATTATCTGTCAAAATATACGAAGACTATACCCAAGCACCCAATCAACCAGTTGAAAAGATACAAGGTGACATCATTCAAAATTAATCGCGCAACCAACTAAAGGATTTCTTGTTTTATTATGAGGAACTTTTTAAGGAAGTCTCCCACACTATAAAACATAACAATTTGAGTAATATCTAAAAATTTGTGTGCATGAATATTCTATTTTAATTCTCTATATAGTAGAATGTTGTTTGAAGGCTAGCTTAATCAGATGTGATATAAGAAATTATTACTTACATTTTTTTATGCCAAAATAATGTTTACCATCATAAACAAGTAAATTAATATAT
>SNQJ01S0111434.1:30347-48070 GCA_010110895.2 Picea sitchensis | reverse complement strand
GATAGGGTAAGGAGCCAATCAGCTCATGAAACTAATCAAAAGAGGAGTGAACCAGGTCTGAAACAATCAAGGGATAGAACAAGGTCAATGAGGAGAAAATCCAAACAAGAAGTTTCGATTTGAGGCTATCTCCCCAGTGGAGTCACCAGTTTCTGTTGTAGGAAAATATCCCTGCGGACAAGTAGATTGCCTCTAAGAGTTTGACCCTAACTCTAGACAGAAAATTCTTAACATGGACACTGACTTCCTTTCAAATCCATCTAAACTAACACATGAGAAGGAAGGATGACAAAAGTACCTTTTATCGACGTTTGTCCCTGCACGCTCCGAGTTGCGCTCCAATCTTTTGCTCCTCACCGAGTTCTGTGGAAAAATCAAGATATGACCACTTCCTACTCTATTGATATTAGCTTGAAAATGGATCTATCAATAAATGATAAGTTCATGTGACATTAGACACAAACTAGAAAGAAATAGGCCAAGCGTGTCATATTTATGAGAATAACGACAGCAGTACTTACAATCGTAGATGCGAGTGAGACAGCTTCGTCAAGTCCTCTTCGTCTAACCCTTGCCTGAAAGATCCACAACCTAGATAACAACAGCTTCACTGATCACTCTCCTTTGGTTGACTGTGAGTTTCCTCCAAGATCATAAGTTTCATATCTTCAGTTCTTCCCTTTCCACCATCATAGAGCCTGTTTATATAGGTTAAGAAGAGCTTAACCTCTTGAGTTATCTTTGGAACAAGTTGGGAACCTTCTCCTTAGATCAAGGATCTCTTGATGAAACCAAGAATTCGAACACAACTGCCTCCTAATCTCAAAAGATCCTCCCCTTATTCTCCTCAATGGGCCAACTACTGCCTCAGATTAGGCAGCGCTCCCTTAGAAGGGGCATCAGAGCGCTGTAGTGCTCCCTGGTAAGCCTTAGGGGAGCACCAGTGCTTTCAAGATGAGCAACGCTCCTTCAGAGGGGGCTAGGGAGCGTTATAACGCTCCCTGAAGTCTTGTAGGGGAGCGCCAATGCTTCTAGGGATGAAATGGGGGAGCGCTCCTCCTCAAAACCTTTGTTTCAGGGTTCTCTTCAGGTGTCAAGAGTTATTTGACTTCAGTAAACCAGTTCTCCTTCTTCAAATCAAGCATATGAGATGTTATAAGTGTCTCCTTAGTGTTGTTTTACATGGCAGTATGTATGAACATCATTTGCGACACTTGTAGCCAACTTGCGACACTTGCGAAAGTTGTAAGGAAGATGCGACACTTACGACAATTGAGAGTAACATGCGACACTTATCCAACTGAGTCATTTTGATGTGTAACACAAGCAAAATGTAATTCACTGAGTTAAATAATAAATTCATAGTAACTCACAACTGACTATACACAACAATTATACACACAATTGTTATTAAATTCCTTGTCTAGTCTATACACTGCAACCATAAGGAAAACACAGACATGTCATAAAAAAAAAATGCAAACAAATCATTGAAAATCGCTGTCACAATCTATTGAAAATCGTTGTCAATAATAAGATCCATAACTATGATAAATACATATCGCTATGTAAATATGATCTATATATCAAAATCTTTGTCCAAATGTATCATTGTATTTATCGCTATGTGTATCGTTGTGTGTATTAGTGTGTGTATCGCTATCCATAACTATATGATATAAAGTTTAAAGTGATAATCCATCCCCATGATGTCCATCATATGGATAAAAATGTAGTCACACATAGTCATAAAAACACATTAACACATAGTCATAAGAACGCAGTCACACATAGTCATATATTAGATAAAAACACAGTCACACATAAATATCAGTGATAATTATTCACAAAGAAGAACACAAGATTACTCATTCAGAAATGAGTCACTCGAATACACAGAGATACTCATTCAAAAAAAAAAATCAAGGTTTACTCATTTAAAAATGAATGACTCAAAGACGCAGAGATACTCATTCACAAAAAAACGTGCAAGGATTACCCATTCAGAAATGCATCACTCAAAGACGCAGAGATGCTCATTCACAAAAAAAATGCAAGGTTTACTCATTTAGAAATGAATCACTCAAAGACGCAGAGATACTCATTCACAAAAAAATGCAAGGATTAATCATTCAGAAACAAATCACTCAAAGAAGAAGATATACTCATTCTCAAGGAGAACACAAGGATTAAACATCCAAAAACTGCAGATATTTATCATTCAATCGCAGGGATTTATCATAAGAGGAAAACACATAGATAAGTAAGGGATAGATAGCTAGGAGAAAATTTATCCTTCACTTATTATCCATGCATAGGAAAGTAGGGAATTTAAATCTCAATCTTAAACACCAGAGTGAAGATATTCGATTAGGCTCCTAACTAACTACTCAGACACAAACTAACAACTTAAGGGATAAGGGACAAAAGATACAAAAACAATTTTTTTGTGTATTAAATAAAAAGATAAAAATGTAGAGAAGTCATTGCAATCATAGTTTGGGTTTTCCATGGGAAATCATTTCAAATTACAATGAGCATAAGGCTGGGATGACTTCAAGTTCTTTGATCAATAAAACGCTGGGCTCATCAAGACAATTTACTGAAATATATAAATGAAATCTCTGGTTAGTGTTACGTTGAATAAAACATAAACTTTAACACAGTAGAAGTACATTACTAAAGGCGCAGGAAAAATATTTAAACTACCATTCAATACAGATATACACATGTGTACCATAGCCAAATGTGAAATATCTGAAGTCGTTGTCCTGCGCGCTTCATCTAGCTCCCGCTTGCCAACCGATGTGACCTCGTTGGTACCTCCCAACTAGCACTAGGGGTACTCTTCTCCCCCCTGCACCCCCCGAGACACAAAGGGGACACACATACAATACCAGAGAATGATAGCACCCAGCTTGCCTCACAAGGTCGAGCTACCACTCATTACCTGAGCTAGGTATCCCAACTCCCACAAGAGAAAGTTCACTCAAGATAAAATTTCAGCAACGTAACGTTACACAAGCCAAATGTGTTCTATACTCCTCCTCCTCCATCTCTTTTATAGAGTTTCTTAGTCATTAGTTTCCCAAAATTCGCATTATATTCATTTTTCATTTATTTAATTAGGGAAAACCTCCCCCGTACACATGTCGCTCGATCCTCTAGTTGCACCAGAAAATCAATTTAAGTAATTAATTAATTATTCCTATTTCCCTCACCCACCTAAATAATTTCTAAAAACACTACGTTGTGTCCCAAAGTTCCCTTAAAAATATTAAATGACTTACGCCTTACTTAATTCCTAGTTGAGTTCATAAATAGAAAGTTCCAAAGGCAAGATTCCTTACTAAGTTATACATTCAACTTTTTCTTTAAGTTTCCCCTGTTCTTTAAGTTTCCATTTTTCTTTTAAGTTTCCCCCTTTTTCCTTTTTAACTAAAAAAAATCAATTTAGCAAGTGTAGATAGAAACAACCACTTACTCTTTTTTCCTTTTTAACTAAAAAATTAATTTAGCAAGTGTAGATAAAAACAACCATTACCCTCTTTTCTTTTTAACTAAAATTTAAATTAGCAAATGTAGATAAAAACAACCATTTCCCCCTTTTTAAAAATTTAATCCTCCAATATAATTTTTTTTTACTTTAATAAATAAGTTTTAATTTATCTATCCCCTTCTTGTTATATGACTAATTATTTTTGTTCATAAGTTCTTCTTAGACCTAGGTTTTAAATTCCCTAAGTTGGGCGACATTTTTAAGGGAATTTTTTTTTAAACTTTACTTATCATATCATTCATTTTAAGGCTGACTAGGTCCTAAGCATCATAGTTTTCTAGGCACTAGGTTTAGTTACTTACTATTTAAATTCGCGATGTGCCATTTAGGATGCACTACGTGCTCCAAGGGTGCCACTCGCCTATTTCCATTTTCTTTGCACGACGTGCCCTTCAAGACGCACTATGTACTCCAAGGGTGCCACTCGCCTCTTTCCATTTTCTTTGCACTACATGCCCTTCAAGATGCACTACGTGCTCCAAGGGTACCACTTGCCTCTTTCCGTTTTCTTTGCACAGCGTGCCCTTCAAGATGCACTACGTGATCCAAGGGTGCCACTCGCCTCTTGACTAAATTTGGTAAACGTCAAACCCCTGGAGTAAATACTTTTCCAGGTGATATCGTGGGAGACTAAGGGACTCTAAGGAATAAGGCCCCTGCCTTATTGCGCACCCCTTAGAATCATCGTGAGTGACTGTCATAGTCTTCCCTCACAACATCGTGGGTCTTCTCGAACTAGGTAATCATTAACTTATAGTTTGAGCCACAATGGGAGTGATAGTAGGCTGTGGCAGGGTTGCTGCCACACCTCTCCCTCAATGTCTCTGGTTGTCGTGCATGACCCCTCTACTCCAAATGTGAGTTTGGTCGACAAGCTATCATCAACCTACATCCATCAACGAATCATGTCAACTATAATAATCAATCATCATAACATCTAATCATATGTACATATGTCACATCAACAACATTCAAATCCTAACAGTCCACTCTTTTACTTGATCTAGAGTCCAAGGGGTTCATCGATGCCTCTGCATCCTCAATGTCCAAAGTCCTACACACTCAGGTGAACCCAGTCAATAACATCTATCTATGTAAATACAAGAAAATCATCAAATCCACAATATCTCATAATCATAATCAAAACGACCAATAGTATAATAACCCGGATCACTTGCACACAAGTGTCCTCAAAGAATAAGTTTTCTCAGTACGCGCAAGAGTGGGATGTTACACACACACCCTCTTGTTTTAAACTTTGTCCTGAAGTTTCACAGTATGTAAGTGTCGAAATAAAGTGCATCAGAATATCATAGGTCTAGCTATCAAACACAAATGGAAATTGCTGACGCATATCACATGCATCCTCCTAGGTCGTCGAGTGTAGACTATAGTTGTCCCACTCGACCTTGACCTGATCTACTGTTTGATGTCGTAGTTGTTTAATGAGATGGTCCAGGATGCAGATTGGCTCCACCATGAGCACACTCTCATCAAAGACCTGCAAGGAACTCATGTCAATAACATGTGTATGATCATAAACATAATGTCTCAAAACAAATACGTGAAAAACATCGTGCATATGCCTCAAAGAATAAGGCAAGTCTAGTCAATAGGCCACGGGCCCCTTCTTTTCCACAATATCGAATGGTCTCATGAACCTAGGAAATTTTTTAACACCCTTTCCAAACTTTATCGAACTCTTATGCGGTTTCACCTGCAAGAAGACTCGATCGCCAACTTCATAACTACGGTCGACATGATGCGCATCGACATAACTCTTCTTCTGATATTGTGCTTATTTTATCCTTTTTCTTATTGTTTGCATTTGATCTTCCATTTCTTGGATCGCTTCTGGTCCCACTAGAACCCTATCCTCAAGCCGATCCCAACTCAAAGGCATCTGACATGGTTGCCCATAAAGAAAATTGAAATGAACCATCTTAATGGTGCTTTGATAACTGTTGTTATATGCAAATTCTACCAGTGGCAAGAACTCCTCCCAACTTTTTTTTTCGTCCATAATGTAAATAAGCAACATGTCCTCCAATATTGGTTTTTTCTTTCGGTCTGCTCGTCTATCTCTGGGTGATACGTCATACTAAAGTTAAGTTGGGTTACCAAAGCCTCTTGCAAACTGGTCCAAAGTCATCCAGTAAACACCGATCTGTGATCGAATATAATCCTCTTAGGCACGCCATGTAGCCTCACAATATCGTTGATGAAAACTCTAGCTATGTAAAGTGCCTGATATGTCATACACATAGGAAGAAAATGAGAACTCTTCGTTAGAGTGTCGACTACCACAAAAATCGAGTTGTGTCTCGTTGCCATTAGTGGAAATCCAACAATGAAATCCATAGAAATGACCTCGCATTTTGATTCTAGAATAGCGTACAGTTGTAGTAATCCTACCGGATGTCTATGTTCAGCCTTCACCTACTGACATTCTAGACATCTTTCCATGTAGTTGACTATGTCTGCCTTCATTCCTTTCCAGAGGAATAAGGGTTTAAGGTCAGCCCTCATCTTTGTGACTCCAGAATGAGCCATGTGCACTGCTATATGAGCCTCATTTAGGATCAAATTCCTCAACTCGTCGTTGGGTGGTACATAAATTCGATTTTTAAATCTCAATAATCCATCGTTGTCCAAAGTAAATCCTTCAAATTTTGGTACCATCATTGCGTTTTGTTCAATAAAGTCCTTGACCTCTTTGTACCAGTCATCGTCACACTGTAAGGTTAGAATATTTTCACATAGATTCATCTGAAGAGGCATCACCGAAAATATGCGTGGTCTCCGACTCAACGCATCAACCACTCTGTTCATTGTTTCTTTTATGTAGGAAATCTAGAAATAATTCTCGCTAATGAATTCCAACCAACGTCGTTGTCATGCATTCAAGTCACTTTGCGTAAAGATGTGTTGTAGTCCACAATGGTCCATTTTTAGTTCAAGTTTTTGTCCAATTAGGTAATGTCTCCAAACTCTCAAGGCATAAACAATGGCTAAAAACTCCAAATCATGTGTTGCATAGTTATCCTCATGCCTTCCCTACTTTCTCAAGATGTAAGTGATCACTCGACTATCTTGCATCAAGACTCTACCTAAGCCTTCCTTGGATGTGTCAGTGCATACCAAGAAGTTTGTGTCCATGTCAGGGATCTTTACTATCGATGATGTTATCAACAACTCCTTGAGCCTCCGAAATGATTCTGTGCATTTCTCGGTCCAAACAAACTTCTTGTTCTTCTTATGCAATTCTGTGATCATATTTTCTATCTTTGAAAAACCCTCGACAAACCGTCGATAGTATCCCAATAAACCCATGAAGCTACGCACTTCTGGGACATTCATTGATGCAAACCATTCCATAATAGCCTCGACCTTTGCTGGATCCATGTCGATACCTTCGCTAAAGATGGCATGCCCTAAGTAGTGAATCTTTGATTGATAAAATGAGAATTTAGACAATTTCAAATACAATTTGTTCTCTTGCAAACACTATAGTACCAAGTGCAAGTGCTCGTCATGCTCCTCCAACGTCCGAGAGTAAATCAAAATATCATCAATGAATACTTGTATGAGCTTGTCCAAGTATTTGTGGAACACCCCGTTCATAAAAATCATAAATACCCCAAGGGAATTTGTATGTTCAAAAGGTAAAACAATAAACTTGTAATGTCTAAACCTTGTGTTAAAGGCAGTCTTAGGGATGTTGTCCTACTTGATCCTTAACTAGTGATACCTTGATCTCAAGTTGGTCTTTGAAAACATCATCACACCCTTCATCTGATCAAACAAATCATCAATCCTTGGAAACATATACTGACTCTTGATCGTTTCCTTGTTCAATTGATAGGTAGTCAATGCAGAGTCTCCATGACCCATCCTTCTTTCGTTTGAAAATAACAGGTGCACCCCATGATGACACACTTGGACGTATGAGTTCTAGGTCCAACAAATCCTTCAGTTGATTTTTCAACTCCTGCAACTCTGGGGTCGACATTCAATAAGGCATTCTTGCTATAGGTTCAGTCCCTAGTTTTAGGTCTATAGTATATTCTAATTCCCTCTCCAGCGACATCCCAGGTAACTCCTCAGGGAAGACATCCGCAAACTCTCTCACCACCGGAAGGTGTTCTATACCTTCTGCTACTCTCTTTTTGTTTAGTGCAAGGATATCATAAATATTACATCCCTTGCACATGCTCTTCTGTAGCTACAAGGAAGAGATGAACCTTAAGGAAAATACCTAGTTCTGACCTACAATTACATGTATTTTCCCCTCATCATTAACCAAAAACAATCGTTTTGTCTTACAGTTGAGTATCGCCTCATGTGATTCCAACTAGTCCATACTAATCATGACATCATAAGATCCTAAGATTGTGACATACAAGTTCACCCTGGTGACAAACTCTCGCAGATTAACTCTATAGCCTGTAAACTTCCCACCAACCTTCTTTTTGGCTCCCAAATCCATTTATACAAAGCTAAACTCGTCCTGTTTGAATGCCTTTAACTTAATTCTTTTGAGTGCTGCAACAGAAATTAAACTCTTTGTAGCACTTGGATCTATCAAAATACTAAGGGTCTAGTCAGTGATGGTACCTGACGTCTCGAGCACAGTCGACTGGTGCTTTGTCTGGAGGTTATTCACTGCTACATGAATTTGATGGGACTTGCCCAAACCTCCCATGGTAGTGGGTTCAACTGATCCAATTCTCTAGTCCTCTCCACTGGGTAGTTGCATTAGTAATGTGTCTCCCCACATGTCCAACACCCTTGCTTCGGTCCAGTACTCCTAGTACCCGAAGTAGAGGCTAACGACCCCTCGACATGGAACCCTGGTCTATTCTGTTGAACATGCCTAAACTGTTGTTGTTGCGGTCGATGCTACTATTGATACTATGGTCCTCGGTAAGAAGTTCGTTGCTGAGGCACTGGTCGCCGAGGTGTAGATAAAGTGGATCCTCTCTCTTGGAATACTTTTAAAATTTTAAGCCTTAAGGCACATACAAGGTCCACCGTCGATTAAGTTTCCCTGTAGATCGAATGACCCCTTTTCCCTGATTTTTTAGAGCTGCCTGATTGTTAAAAAGGTCAATCCTTTAGAGACTTATTTAAAGTTTTAAGCTTCGAAGTTTCTCACTTCGAAGTTTCTCACTTCGAGTGTTTCACCATGTAGAAAATCCAAAGTCCTGATGTCCGAAAGTGTTCTAAGGATCCAAGTCCCAATACACGTGTACCCTAATAAGATTTGACACATCATTACGGGTAATGGCCTATTGAAAAGGTGATAAAGTTAATTTGTTGACGTACAAAACCACAAATACCTAAAAGCTAAATCTCAATTAAAATTTAAATAGTAAGCCTCGCGCATATAGAGTTCGGATATTCGTAATTCATCACACTCTAGATTCACAAAATACAAACTCCCGAAATACCGTAAACACTAAGAAGAGTTAATTAAAGATTAAAGATAATTACGTAATGATTAATCACTTTGTGATTTCGAGTTTCAAAAATCTTATCTTGAGCTACTATCAAAATCCCGAAGTACAAAAGCCTCAAAAACACTTAACAATAAACACAATTAATTAATGGGTTAAACAAGATTATCTCGCAATTGAGTTTTCGCTAAACCAAATTTCAGAAAGTTTCAAATATTATTTATCCAGGCTCCTGGCTGTGAACCCACAAATATTAATGGCATTAATTATGACTCAACGAAAATTATTTTGAATAAGATCACACATCACCGCCTAGCTTTTTCATTAAAGTTAATGAATACATTGTTAGTGAAGGTATTCATAAATTGATACACTTAAGGTGAAAAAAGATATTGAAGTTTGAATTCCATTTGCGTTTTCACAAAACAACAAGCTTTAACAGACTAAGAAGTTTACACATTTCCCTGTAATAATTAGTACAGTTTTGAGTTTACTACTATCATGGCTTCGTGGAAAATGGCTAAAGCGGCTGGTGAAAGCATGAGGCAAAACACAAATTTCCTCTTGGACACATCACTGAGAGCTGTAGATACTGTGAAAACCTGGACACAGGTCTTTGATATCCTACAATACGAGATGACTAACTTCCTATAAGAGTCTAGCTATGAGGTGACTAAAAATCAGGCGATGAAGCTCAAATACATAGCTCATTCAGAGCTGCATAAAATAGCCATGCGACCGAGATTCATGCTGTATATCGACATGATAGGTTGGGCCCTGGAGAACATTGACCTCTCAACCAGGAGCATTCATAATTCACAATTTTTGTTTTTGGGGTATTTTCGACCAAAACATATACAGGTGATGTACAAATTATCCTTGTATTTCAAATACAGTTACAATGTAGCTTTCTTAATAGAGTTCGATGAAGAAGAGTGCACGCAAGGTGTAAAGAATTACCTTGACTTAATCAAGAAATGGTGGGCATGCCCTGAGAAGTTTAGAGAAGATACCCATGGAATATATGACATTGCATCTTTAGACGCCCATATGATATATGTGGCCATGATTCTATGTAGACGTTTCGGGAAAGAAACCTCTTCTCACTTCCTATTATCATGGGTACACTTCATGCATGAATTTGCATAAGGTTTTTCTTTCAATTGGGCCAAGATATTATTGAACAGTTTGGCCAAGGAAATCAAAGAATACCAGTCGTTAAAAGCCAAAGGGCAACCTAACCCTTTCTACATGTCAGCATACATTATGGATTCCATTTGTTTTATGATGTCATTTCCTTTGATGAGATGGAGCTGGACTCCGACCAATGTTGAGCCCATACATTTCTATCACTCCAAGCAGTGGGAGGATAAATAAAAATATTTCTTCTACGAAATATGCAACGATGTGCTTGTGTCGATGCATATTTCTCTCTATGGTTTCCCACCTCCTAGGATTTTAGACAAGATCATGACCAACATAGGGAAAATAACAGACTAGTACATTGAGGAACATTTCTCCTACAACAAGGTTTTTGGGTGTTCAGTTGCCCCACATGCTTTACCAAATTTTCTGCCAGATCGGCTAGTGTGCCGAGAGATAGTCTATCAAACTGTAACTGGGGGAATCAACAAAGAATTAAAAGAGGCATAAAAAAAGGTATGAACGACCTTCCCTTTACAAATTGGTATGTTCTCATTGTTTGATTTCAACCACTCGAAAGTGGAGGCCACAGACCTAGAAGACATTAAGCTGGTCAATATTGAATTCAAGAAGAATGATCCCCACAATATCGTGTCAAAACACCCAAATCTATACAATCTAAATAGATACGAGCATGAAGATTCCCCACAGGATGAAATATTCCGACGAGTAAGGTCATACCAGGAGGTGTTGAGCAGAGTACAAACTTCGGCTCCAGATAAATTAGCCGAGTTCTACAATTTCCAAAGACACAGAAGAAATAGTTTACCTAAAGTCTTACAGGGAGAAGCCCATGCACCTCCATCTACATAAGAAATTGTGACTCAGATTTTAGAAACAGGAAGTTCCAGTGGACAAGCCACTCATAAGAGTTTGGATAAAATTGATGTTTTGACATAGAAAGAAAATATTGCATTACCAAATTCACATGGTAATCAAACTAAATCTGAAATTGAAGCTTTGTTAAAAAAGGGACAGGAAACACCACCGTCCACACCATATAAATTGGCTACTAACACAGCAGGGAAACAACCATCCACTGAGATAGGTAGTCCTATCAAGTCGGTAACACCTTTACAGTCCATTCAGGGGAACCCAAATGCCAAAGTTGTATTTATAGAAGATCTTACTCCTATTTCGGCTGAAGAAATGCCCCCTTCCAACTTCTTTTTTAGCAAGAAGAGGAGGGATATAGTTAAAAGAGAAAAACACCAAAAGGAGGGTGCCACTATCAAAAGACACAGAGTGTTGTATGATGGAGAAGACTTAGATGAGGCAGACTTCACTATGGAAATGGCAGGCTCACTAGGGTCTTTTGCCACAACAAATCAATGTTCAGTAAGGAATCTAGTGGAACAACTAAAAAAAAATAATTTGTTAGTGAGACAGTTGTAGAACCAAATAAATACTGTGGAATAGAGTCTAAAAAATAAGATGACCTAGCATTTCGATCAAATCAGAGCTTATGAGAGGCATCAAATTCAACATCTACAAGCGAACATTGAGGAGTTTCAAAGAAATTCACACGCTGATAGAGAATTATCCACTCATAAAGAAGAATTTATCAAACAACTTCAGGCCAAGGTACATTTAGCTGAAGTTAAAGAAGTGGAGGTCGCAACTTTCCAAGCTCAGGCATTGGAGGTGCACGAGAAGATTGAATTAGCCCAAAAAAACCTTTTTACGAAAGTGGAAGTTGTTCAAAGTTGTTATTAGGTGGCAGGCCTTTCTCTAAAAAACATTTACATTAAGGAGAGAGAAGCCACTACAGCTCAAGATATGTTCTAGGAGGCCATTTTAATAGTAGAAAGGGATGAAATGGAAAATATCCCTCGATTGTCTCTTTCGGAGCAAACCCGAGGTGACATAATCCTGAAGACATGGGAGACAAATCTGGTTGAAACCAAAATATTAGCCAGGGAACTAAATAAGTCTTGTGAGGAAGCATTGTCTTCACTCAACAAGGGTTTACTGGACGTTGAAAGAGATAGTATGTTCGAGGCCCTGGGGCAGATTGACATAGAAAAACTTAAACTTAATGCTAAGACAAGCATAGAAGAGGCTCAGACGACCATCCACAATTGAAACAAATTGACCTTATACAGATTAACAAGTGGATAAAAAATCCCAGTTTACAGCTACATACTATATCTTTGGAAGTAAGGAAAATACAGGATAGGTTTACTCATACAGAAAATAAGTTGGATATTTTCAAGGAGAATGACACAATAAAACCTTCCAGGTTAGTAGTGCAGCTAGAAATAATATGCGTCCAGTGTCGAACACGGGAAATATAGCACATATGGAAACAAATGAGACAACCTGCACCTACTATTGGCATGAGTCATGATCAAATGCCATATGTCTCTGAGCTGGAGGATATGATGAAGAAATGTCCCTACCTGTAGGCGAAGAGATAGAGTAAATGATTATGGGACCTTTCATTTTTCATATTGTAATATTTATCATTTTAGGTTATTAGAAGTATGACCGTTTTAGGTTGAGACCATTTTGTATAAATTTCTAAATCAAAAACTTATTTCAGGCTGCTTCTAGCTGGATGTAATAGAGAAAACTCTCATTTTGTGAGTATTAATACAAGTCCAGACAAGGATTCCAACTTTTGTGCAGTTTGAGTTATGGTTTTCTCCTGTATTTCATATCTATAGGTTTCTTTATGTTATTCCTTGATAAGTGAGTGTTTTCAATTTAGTACTACTACTACTGCAATCACATTAAACCAGTTTATTGATAAGAAAACATTTTTTCCTCTATATTCACTATAAGTAAATACAAGACTTTTGAGCTACTTGGATCACTGTATCTCATATCCTTTAAAGGGTGCATTCTTTATTTTCTTCTACTGTGAACAAGGTAAGATTCATCTTCCATTGATGCCTCATTTTTCTTCACAGTTTTGTAAGTTTCTCCCACATCATCTGATTTTCTAATTCGACTCAGACAACAAATTACGGCCTCTGTCCTGCTCTATCATTAATTTCATTTGAGGATTAATTCTTATATAAATAACGGAAGAAAAGACATCTTATAAAACATTCCTTTATAAAAGTTTAATCTGAGGAACAACATATTTTTGGCGTCGTTGTCGGGGACAGAGAAATGAAGTTATTTTTCCCTGGGGAAATGACAAGGTAACATTTCATCTTTGAGAGCGAACAAATATTGAATATTGTATTAAGGCTATTTTTATATTTCACTTGGAGACTCCACTATAGATAAATTGACATTCGGTCGAAATAATACCAGGAAGAACCCAGACAATCAACAGACTATGCTTGTATCTAATCCCGAAAAGTTGTTAAAACCCAAGGGATACCCCAAGTCTACTTCTTCATCTTCAGGTGAGAAGTACCAACCCAAAATAACTCAAGTCAATACTAAGGTTCTGGTCGAAGGATTAAATCCTAAAGAAAATTTTAAAAAAGCACTTTCTATGGAGGCCTCAACTAGCGAAACTGCAATAAAGATTGATATTGACCCATCTGATACTCAGAACAATCTGAATAAAGGATCCTCTTCTATACTTGCTATCCTTAATTTTATGTCTACCCCATCCTCACCCGAAACAAAATTTTATTTTCTCCAAAATCTCGAGGAGTGCACTTTATACCCCAATTTGTCTCCTACTGGTTCACCTATCTATACATCTTGTAAGTTTGAAGAATCTAGTCCATGTTTCCCATTCCCTCCTCTTCTATACTTCTCATCTTATAATAATCATTTTCCAGTTTTGCCTTTGCTACATCCTGAGGAATATGAAAAGTCACTGCTTCAGTCCCTAGAAGTTTATGAAAACCATCTCTTTAACTCCCGAAGTTCATCCCCTCTACTTCAAATGGATATTATTGGAGGAGGTGGTGCTGGAGCTGGAAGTGGTGATGGAGGAGGAGGTGGTCAAGGACCACCTCCGCCCCCTAGGAGTTTTTCCAAAGTTGCGTCCAGATACGCTCCTTTAGTCCTTCCCCCTATCCTTCATGATTTACCATAAAATTATATGAAGAACTTATTGAAATTCATGGGAGAAGGAGATTTAACTTCCACAGAGCACATAAACATTTTTGACCAATTCGTTGATATCCCTGGCATTGAGCATGAGGATGTTTACTCGAGACTTTTAGTGCAAAAGTTTGAAGATAAGTAAGAATTTGATTTTGAGGGCTCTCATTTGGTTCAGTAGGGTCTTATGACGCGCTAGAAAACACTTTTTTAAGGCAGTGGGGAGAAAAGAAAGATCACTTGTACTATCTGACGAAATTTGGGGCTCCAAGGAAAAATAATTCAGAGTCAGTCCTAGAATTCACCCAGATGTTTAACAAACTCTATCATAAGATTCCAACAGAAGTTAAACCCTCTCAACTCGTAGCTAAAGTGACTTTCACAGGGGCTTTCAATCTGGACTTTGCCCTACTTTTAAGGGAAAGGATATCTACTACCCTCACAGGAATGCAGGATATCTACTAAAAGACAAGGTTGAGATAGGAACCAAGGAAACTAAACTCTTCAGGAAACAAGTAGGACCCTCTAGATCTGGGAGGTCCACGGAGGAAAAAATGGATGAGATGGATAAGATAATCAACGAGTTATCAAACAAAATCTCTAGAATGGAACTAGACCAATATAATCCTAATCCTTTTTCTAGGAGATATTTCAAAAGGAATCCCAACCCCCATATCCCATAGAGACACGTGAAAAACGAGGACCAAAAAATCAAAGGCCCTTTTAAAACATAAAACTTCATGCAAAATGATGATATGCAAGACTATGAGGGGTTAGATGAAGATATAAACAACCTCAATGATAATGACCAAGAACCTCACCTAGCCGTACAATATTATGAAAGGTCTTTAGATCAGGAACCCTTGTTTGGAAATGAGGAAAGTAGAAATAATATGGGAGAGTCTGATTATCAAGGAATGATCAACTCTATAATGGATGAGCTTCAACATAAATATAATCTAAGGCCTAAAGATAAAAATTCTACAACTGCTCCACTGAAGAAGATATTGTCAAGAACTAAAATGAATGAGGCAGTTCAAAGATCCACTGAAATTCAAGCTACCAAAACAAAAACAGTTGAAATGAAATATGCCAAAACAAAGACAACCGAAACAAAAACAATGCAAACTAATAGGCCAGAAAAAAGAGAAACAAAAATCCCAACCAGAGAAGCCGAAAAGACAATTGGAAGTTTCAATATGGAAAATGAAATCAATAAAATCAAAATTCATGTACCTCTGGTTGAACTAGCAAAAAATATGATGTATAGAAAGCAAATTGCCAAGATGATAAATTTCTCAGATGCTGAAATTCATGCAGATGTTATTAATTTAGAAGATGATAGACCTACTATAAGGTTTGGTCTGCATATCGGAAATGATAAATATTCTGTGCTCCTTTTTATATTACTCTGACTGTGCATGATCACCTACTCCATAACTGTATGTTGGATTCTGGAGCCTCCCACAACTTAATTCCCAAAGTTATTATGGAAAAAATGGGTCTCAAGGTTACTAGGCCATACCAAGATCTGTATTCTTTTGATTCAATAAATCTTAAGTGTCTTAGTATGATTAAATATTTGGTGGTTAATATTGCACATATTCTTGTAAAGAGTATTCTTATGGATGTAGTCATTGCTGATGTCCCTACGAAGTATGGCATGTTGTTATCTAGGTCTTGGGGTGCAAAACTCAGAGGATCACTTCAACTAGACATGACGTATGCCACGATCCTGATTTTTGGTGGACAATTCACCCATATATACAGAGAGACAAGGTTGGCATATATTGTAAGTGACCCACAAAACCCAAATAATTACCCAGTATATGTCTTCGATCAGGATCTAGGAAATTGTATATTATCAATTGATGATAATTTCGATGAATATACAGAAGAAAATTGTAGAGAAGAAGAAAACAGAAGAATAGAAAAAATGAACAAAAATGTAAATAGTACAAGAGTTTGGAAAATGTTTTTTGATGGAGCTTCATCTTGGGAAGGAGGAGGAGCTGGAGTGTTGTTTGTGGTACCTAGAGATGAATTCATTATTCCTTTCTCATATAGATTATAGTGGGACATTGATTATACAAATAACATATGCGAGTATGAAGATGTGGTCTTAGGATTAGAGGTTGCCCGAAAGTTTAAAATTGAAAATATAATATATTACGATGATGTAGAACTAATTGTAAAATAGATAAGGCAACAATATCAAGCCAAAAATCCAAGGCTAAGGTTGTACAGAAACTGCCCCTGGGATTTGATAGAAATTTTTTTCTCTTCGTTTAATATTCATCATATTCCCAGAGTAGAAAATCAACAAGCTGATTCTCTAGCGAAAGAAGCTGCTACTTTTATGTCACCTACCGTCCTGAAGCTAAAATATCACATAGAAATGAGGCACATGCCTTCAATACCAAATAATGTTCAACACTAGAAGGTCTTTGAAGACGATGAGAAGATCAAACAATTTCTTGAAATGGTGGATGCATTTTCTCAAACACACATCGACCAGGAAAATCAGAATGACCCTACTTGGATCATGCAGGAAGGTAAAAATCCTCAGAAGTTCCAGGATGTTGGTGCTGAAAAACAATTAGATCCCTAAAGGTCTGATCCCTTTATAAATATTATTTGATAAAGACGATATACCCATAAATTCTACCTTGCAACCTCAGCCCGAAGAGGTCGAATATTGTAATATAGGCACTAAGGAAACCCCTAAATTGGTCAAAATATCTAAATACCTTCCACCTGAGATGAAAAGTAAATATGACGAGATGCTCAAACAATACAAAGATGTCTTCTCCTAGTCTTACGATGAACTTAAAACTTATGATACCACTGTCATCGAACATAAAATACCTTTAAAGTAGGGCATCAAACCTTTGAGACAAAAACTTAGACAGATAAACCCTATACTCCTGCCTGTAATAGAAAGTGAGGTAAAAACGCTCCTTGATGCAAAGATTATTGTTCCACTCAGGTATTCTGAGTGGGTAACCAACTTAGTTCTAGTCAGGAAGAAGAAGGGTGAAATCAGAATCTGCGTGGATTTCATGAAGCTAAAAAGATTATCCCTTAAATACAATTATCCGCTCCCTAAAATGGATCAGGTTCTGGAAAAAGTGGTCAGGGCTAAAACAATGTCTATGATTGATGTCTTTTCAGGTTACAATCAAATAGCGGTCTACGAAGATGATAAAGTAAAAGCCGTGTTTACCACTCGATGGGGTACTTTCATGTACGATAAAATGCCATTCGGTCTGATGAAAGAAGGGACCACCTTCTAACGAGAAATGGACATATCCTTTGTCAGTGAGAGAGATAAGTTTTTCGTTATTTATCTCGATGATTTAATTGTTTTTTCTAACTCATATGCAGAGCACTTGGTACACCTCAAACAAACATTCGAGAAATTGTTAAGCCCTAATATTGGCTCATTACCCCTTAATTGGGGCATATTATATTAGTAATGTTAT
>SNQJ01S0111434.1:0-28810 GCA_010110895.2 Picea sitchensis | reverse complement strand
ATTCGCCAGCTAAGATATAGATCCATTTCAGAGTATCTCATTAAATGGAGGAAACTACCAGCTGAAGATTCCACTTGGGAAGATGAGTCTTTTATATAGAAGCATCCAGAGTTACTCAAGCGTTGCGGACAACACTTGTCTCATGGGGAGGGGCATGTTAAGCCCTAATATTGTCTCATTACCCCGTAATTGGGGCATATTATATTAGTAATGTTATTTTATTTATGTCGGCTTTAGGCCTTAGTTGTAATTATACCTCTTAGTCTCCTATATATACCAAGGAGAAATTTTCAATTTGAATCATCTTGTACTTGAACATTTAAGTGGGGTAAAATGAGGTTTCCCCCTCGAAGAGGCTTATTATCTGAAATTATCTCTTTTTCAAGGCGTTGAGTACTTTTTCTGAGGTTTTTCTATGCTATATTGATATTTGATTCTTAACAGAAATGCAGAAAATTTGGTTTGTCACTCAACCTTAAGAAATGCCATTTTGCAATGCAAGAAGGTAAACTCTTAGGCCACATAGTATCTATAGAAGGAATCAAAATCAATCCAAAAAGGGTTGAAGCTATAGATACAATCAATATTCCTAGAAACAGAAAGGAAATCCAATCTTTTTTAGGAAAAATAATTTTTTTAAAAAGATTCATTCCAAATTTCATTGAAATTGTTAAACTGATTACATATATGCTGTAAAAAGACAACGAGGTCAAATGGACAACCAAAGATAAATCATCCTTCAAACGCATCAAGAAAGTAATAGGGGAAGCACCGATGTTGGCCAGCACAGACTACATGAAAGTGTTCCTAATCTTTTCATTCACATCCAAACATACTATAACAAGCATGCTCTTACAGAAGAATGATGAAGGTTTTGAGCAAACGATAGCATTTTTTAGTAAAAGCCTCAGAGATGCCGAGTTGAAATATGATATACTGGAAAAACAGGAATATGTTGTGGTGAAGGCCCTCAAAACGTTCAGGAATTGTGTGATGCATTCCAAAATAATTGCCTACGTACCTACCAACTCTATTAAAGATATATTGGTTCAACCAGATAGTGACGGACAGAGGGGCCGATGGCTAGCCAATATTAAGGAATTAAATCTTGAGGTAAAACAAACTAAACTCGTCAAATGGAAAGGCCTGGCTAAGCTATTAGCTGAATCAAATTTCAGAGAACTCGGGATAAATCATCTGCAATCTTACGGTGACCTTCCAGATATACAAGAATTTGATGATCAGACACCTGCAACTCAGATTCAAGAAAAATTTTCCTCCTCTGCTTGGTATGGCAACATAGTTTCATACCTCCTGACTCTTCAGTGCCCAAGTGATATGACTCCTTCTAAGGAGAGAACATTGAAGTTGCATGCGGTAAAATATTGCAGCATAGAAAACCAACTGTATTAGAAGGATCCCCTAGACTTTTTACTAAGGTGTCTGATAGAATCTGAAATGGATAATGTTATAAATGAGTTTCATGAAGGGGTGTGTGGAGGACATCACGGATGGAGGGAACGGCCTATAAAATCCTGAGAGCTGGATACTATTGGCTGAAATTATTTACTGACATGAAAACTAAAGTTAGAGCCTGTAACTCTTCTCAACTGTTCTCAAGAAAGAAAAATCTTCCGGCACTACCCTTGATTCCATTCAAAATAGAAGATTCATTTCAACAATGGGGTCTATATTTTATCGGAGAAATCCATCCACAATCTAGTGCACAACATAAATGGTTTTTAACCGCCACAAACTATTTCACTGAATGGGTAGAGGCCATTCTAACATGAAATGCTACAGATTCAATGGTGATCAATTTCTTAGAAGAAAACATTTTATCAAGATTTGGCTGTCCTTGGAAGATAGTTACAGATAATTCCCAAGCCTTCAAATCCATGGCGATGGTTATTTTTTTTCAAAAGTACAACATTGTACTAAGACATTCCACAACCTACTATCCTCAGGGAAACAAATTAGCTGAACCATTGAATAAGAGCCTAATCACCATAATAAAAATGGTGCTAACTCAAAATAGGAAAGCCTGGTATGTTCATTTGAAATATGCTCTATGGCCAAATCAAATCATCACTAAGAAATCAATCAGAATGTCTCCTTTCCAAATGGTGTACAGTATTGACATGGTCCTCCCCATAATCTCTCTCTGCCCGTGATGAAGCTTTGGAAAGATGCAAAGGAAGAGCTGAATGATGTTACCAGAAGAATAAACCAGTTAATTGAAGTCCAGCAAAATAGGGCTGAGGTGGATGAGAAACTTCAGAGATATCAATATAATATGAAAGCCTTTTTTGATAAAAAAGCTAAAGATAGGGAATTTCTCCCTGGTGACCTAGTTTTGAAGTGGGATGCTAGAAAAGAAGACCCAGGAAAGCGCAACAAGTTTGATCACATCTGGTTTGGACCTTTCAGGATCGTGGCTTCCGAGGGAAATAATTCATTCTTATTAGAAAACCTTGATGGGAAAACCCTTAACACCCCTATCAACGGGCGTTGCCTAAAACACTTCATGCAATAATCAGATTCCAAATTCCCATTGTACATACTGGTTTGATTTTCATGTTTTGATTTGCAGTTTTTTGTTTCTTTGGTAAGTTTTTACTTTTATTGTAAATAAGACTAGTTTTGTTGTTTTCATAAAAAATGGAAATATAAAAACAAGTAACAAATATCGTTTCATTTTCTGCAATTTTTTTGACATTTCTGATGTTTATTTTCATGCAAAATACCTATCAATAGTCGAGAAATAAAGATGTATAAGAAATCCACACTCACTTTTTTAGAATGGTTGGATTTCTCACAAAACGGGTGATAAATTAATAATGGTTTTGGTTGAAAATACAATTGAAATCCAATGTATGAAATTCTATTCTTATTGCTTTTCAAACAAGAATGCTAAAATAAATCTTATAAAACCTAAATAAGGTTGTACTCATGTAAAAATGGTCACCTGATCAAAGATTAGAAAAATCCAAGATTCTAAATTTTCTGAATCGAATGAAAACAATACGAGGGTAAAAGGAAAAGAAAATAAGAATAAAAGAAGCTCACTAATCAAGAAGTAGGCTAGAGTGGGAGTGATATCCGTTTCAAAACCTTCGACTCCTTGTTCTGTTTCCTTCTAGCATGTCCGAAAGTTTTTATTCTATCCCGATTTTCACTACCTGATCTTAAATCTTCATAGTAAGACAGATTTCGTCTTAACTCATGAAGCCTAAAAAACCAGACCTTCAAAACGAGAGTGGGAAAAAATATTTATGATTCCTCTGATTTTAACTGAAAGAAAGTATGTCTAGGCTAATATTGACTAATTTATCCCTTCTAGCAGATTTAAACTGATTAGTTTCGCTCAAGGAAAATCCCTGGAAAATAAAAAAGTCCTCATGACAAATTCCCTGTAGGATAACTTGTTTTGAAGGTTGGGAGAGGATTAGTCCGGAGTAAATCAAAGTGAGTTGATAGACCTTCGTTGCTAAATTATAAATAGATATCATCCCCTGTATGATGCATACAAATTGATTGCCCGCACTTCAAAAATATTAAAATATAAGACAAATGATGAAAGGAAATTTGAAATTCAATTGCCCCCATATTGTCCAAAAGAGGTGATGAAAGGAAATTCATTTAAATGATTTCCCTCATCTCAGTAAAGTGAAAATTGAAGGTGAAAGGAAATTCAATGGGGAATGTAGATAACTTCACCAAGGTACTGAACAAGCTTGTTGGCAGTGAATTAATGTTTATGATATCTTCAAGGATGTTATACATGTATATAATGTACTCTGGTAGCTAGTTCTCTTTTCGAAAAGATTTACATCCTAAACCAACAAGGGACTCTCGAAACTAAATCGTTAAATTTACTTTTCCTTGATGCGAACAAAATCGACCAGAGTCTAATAGATCGATTAAGGTTATTTTGATTATCTTAAGAAAATCATGAATCATTTTTAGAAAAGGAGCAACTATTAATAGCCTAAACTCAATATCAATGAATGATTAAGTTTTTGAAAGTTTTCTGAGACAAGGCTGAAGTCTAATTTCTTTCTGTATGATTTTTTCAAAGGTGTTTCCCAGAAACCCAATGATGAATCCATTAACCCAATAGAGTCATTTGGTCTACTGTTCTTCCACACCTCGTAGGGAGATGAGATCCCCATATGGAGCCTATGTTGGAACACTTTTAAAATTTTAAGCCTTAAGGTGCGTACAAGGTCCACCATCGATCAAACGACACCTTTTCCCCAAGTTTTTGGAGCCAGCTGAATCTTAAAAAGGTCAAGCCTGTAGAGACTGCTTCATATTTTTGGGCTTCGGAGTTTCGCGCTTCGAGCATTTCACCATGTACAAACTCCAAAGTCCTGATGTCTGAAAATGTTCTAAGGATCCTAGTCCCAATACACATGTACCTCAATAAGATATGACACATCATTACAAGTAATGGCCCGTCGAAAAGGTGATAAAGTTAATTTTCTGACACATGAAACCGCAAATACCTAAAATATAAACCTCATTTAAAAGTTAAATAGTAAGGCTCATGCATCTGGAGTTCAAATATTCTCCATTCATCACACTCTAGATTTACGAAATCCGGACTCTCGAAATACCGTAAACACTAAGCAGGGTTATTTAAAGATTAAAGACAATTAGCTAATGATTAATCACTTCACAATTTCGAGTTTCAGTAATCTTATCTCGAGCTACTATCAAAATCTCGAAGTCCGAAAACCCAAAAAGCACTTAATTATAAACACAATTAATTAATGGGTTAAACAAGATTATCTCGCAATTGAGTTTTCGCTAAACCAAATTTCGGAACGTTTCAAATCTTATTTATCCAAGCTCCTATTATAACCCTAAATTGCACCACACATGCATACTTGGAATCACACCATCTTACTTGATATTTTTACCAAGCCATCACTGAGCATCTCTTCTTAAAAACCACATTTTTGAATATGTATGCGCCCTACACCATTATTGCCCACGTTGCAAAAATTAAAATTAAAAAGTTGTAAAAATGAAAAAGTTGCAAGGAATTCATTGAGATTACGAGCTATTAGGTAGTTTTCTAACTTCATTGAGATTACGGGCTATTAGGTAGTTTTCTAACTGTCCCACCGCCTATATCCCGTCACCCAACCGAATAACCATCCTTTTTTTCATATAAAAGGAGGTTTTGGGGTCTCATTCCAAAGCTAATCATAAGAAGAATGAAACTATGCCCATTTCACTTTCACCCCTTGCCCCAAGAATTTGCAGCCACATTGTGAGTTTTGAGCCAAAATTCCCTATTCTTGCCCTTTTTCCTCATTCATAAGCCTATGCCATTTCCCTAGAGATAATTGTGAGAGGAGAAAGATACGTGGAAGTAGTTGGAGCTTGGTGAAGAGGAGCATATAATAGGTTCGAGGAGTAGTCATCGATCTCATTTGTAAGTGACTTTGTGAGATTAATATAAAGAAGTACTTTTTCTGTCCCGCCATATGATGTGTTCAATCTTTATGTTTGATTTACATTTTATTATGACATATAACCCACTAATTAATATATAAGATGCATGTTCATAGTTCTTTGTTTGTTTGTTTATGAATACATGTCAGCCTTGGGAGGAGATTTGTAGTCAAGGAACAACCGAACGCAAAAGGATCGACACCGGATGCAGAGTTTAAGGTAGAGTTACCAGATTCTTATACTTTGTATTTTATGAATGAACGTGGGGTATTATCGGGGTAGTTGTTAAAAGTAGGAAACTTTAGACGATTAGCTCTGCCTTCACGTTGAACCCTAGTGTAGTTCATAGGGGGGTTTTCCCACTATAGTAGAATTGGCGACCGTACTGGGGAGGCCTCTAGGGTTTTTAGGGGATATCATTTTGGGTGTTTTAATTGGTTTTGATTACCTTTTTTGAGTTTTTTGTAAGTTATTGTGTCTTTGAGCGATTCTGGTCTGCCATACCAGTACTCTCTTCCTTGTCATCTTTGACTATTAGTTTTATTTTTAAGAAGTTACAGAGGTGTACGTGGCCTCAAGTGGACCTGCATGCATACATATGCACCTTACCTTTGGACAACCCGCGTACATACATAGGCTGCTTAAGTGTCAGTAGCGTGCCTATGTCAAGAAAGTATTTTTTCAAGAAGAGGTAGTCAACCTCTTCCCTGATTGAAGTTATACTTCTTAGGAATTTTCTTGATCTAGTCCTGGTCTCTGTTGTTACAGTCTTTAGCCTTATTTGACGTCAGTTAACTTATTTCTTTATCAAGATTTCATGTGTTTTCTTAGTAAGGGTTTGAGACGAGTGAGTGAGTCTTTTTTGATCGGCCTGTTTAGTATTGTCAGTGAATCCCTGCGATCCACAGTAGACCTGAAGTCGAAGTTAGTTTTTGGTCTCATATTGTCTTCACTTTTTCCCTTTCACTTTATTTAGAAGAAAATAAAAATAAGTTATTTCAAGTTTCTTATTTTGAAGCATAAAAAAAATAAAATCATTTCTTTGTTTTGTAATTAGTTAGGTTAGTTGTCTTTGCTTAACAGGAGAAAGAGTGTTTTCTTAAGTTCTTTACTGAATGCTTAGAACACTTAATTAGATTGTAGTTGAGCGAAATCTTGTTTTGGGTTTTTTTCTTTTCAAAGATCTTAGAAAATGCAGTTACAAAAAGTTGGTTAAAGAGTGTAAATTTGCAAATCTTTATTTGTCAAAAAGAAGTAGTTTTCTTTCAGTTTCATTTAATGCTCTTCTATTTTGTCTCTTAAAATACACCACTAGTTTCATCTCTGTTTCCTTGAATTGAAGACAAACCACTTAAAATTAACGCTTAACTAAAATTTATTAGACTTTTTGTTTCTAGGGTTCATCAACTAGTCTAGGCTAGAGCCTTGATTTAGGTTGGAGAGGAAATTCTTTAAGGCTAGAAAAAAAATATACGAGTCTATGCTAGGGAGTGTAAAAGGTCCAGTAAATGTGTAAGTTATCCGGGACCCCCTTCTAACACAGGGGATAAACACGAGGTCATGTGCGGAAAGGTGGCTGAGATAACCCCTCCAAAGTTGGACCAAGTATAGTGGGGAACACATATAGAGGACTTGTCTTGGGATTTTGTTGATCACATTTGCCATAGATCTTCATGGGTCTCGAATCCATTCAAGTTCTTCAGTAATATTATGTAACACTTGATTTCGATAACCTCAATAGGTTTCGGGCTTGATACCCTGCTCATTGCAGTCCAGCTGACTGTCGATTGTACCCGCCTGGTGATTGTTCATGCGCTGGAAACCTAGTTGCCTTTATTTTAGTGACTTACACAGGTGACTGCGAGGGAATACTGCGGTACCTAGGATAGACGTCAAGCCACATTGTGTAGGGTATACCCGGAGGGTTCTTATATATTTGAGTTGTACTTGCAATGGTAAGTTTCTCTAGTGTTGGCTGTTGTAACTCTTCTTCCAACTAGCTAGTGGTTTGATTGCTTTGTCTCATAGAAACTCTTTCTAGTGAATTTTGGTTTTGAATGTTAGTAAAATCCCTAGTGTGTTGTTGATATTCTCACAAAGTCGAAGATCAAGAGCTCCATCAGTCGCAAGGGCTTCAGGGCTTGACGTTGGTTAAGTTGGTTCCACCCCCACCACTGCGAAGGTGAAGACTTGACCAACAAGGGTCTTTTGAGGCGACCAGACTGTAGGAAATTGTACCCGAGCCATCCCTGAGAAGATAACATCATAATCCATAGGAGCATACCATTTCAGACCTTCGATCAAAATCTCTCGGGCCATATAGCTCTCTAGTCACTAACTTGTTGGTGCCCATCGTGGTACAAGTTCTCCCCCCAAGGATAACTCATCATGAGTGCCAAATAGTTTTACAAGCAGCGATGGAAGAAAACTCTGCTACTTCATCAGGGATTCCTCAAAATACCTCTATGACTGCCACTACAAGGGGAATTCCGCCTCCTAACCCACCTTCACTAGTCCAAACCACCATGGTATCTACCACCTTGACTTTGAGCAGTGGTTTGATTCTGTCTATGAAGGCAATCACCACTCCATTCACCCAAAGTGAAACAAGCCCTCCATTTTCATACAGGATGCTTGGCTCTGATAAAAACTCTATCATGTCCTACTCCACCTTACAGAACCTGGGTCTGGGTGAAGGAGCTCTAATGCTCCTCTGCAAGGGTCCATGGAGGGCACCTCAGCCCCCTATAATGATTTCCCTTATGGTGGGGGTCATATACTTGCATCCTCCCCTTCGCTAGGTGGTGTTCCTCAGTAGCTCACCTAGCAGAACATGAACTACAAATTGTTTGGAGAAGGTAGTCAAGTACTTCCTTCAACACCATGCTGGTGGGTTCTTTGTCATTCTCTTTGTTCGACACATTTGGTAACAATGCATTATCATCATCTTCCGTCTTGGTAGGGGGAAACCCTGTTTTTGGATCACAAAATCCAATGCATGGTACTATTCCTACACAGGGGGAAAACACCTCTCAAGGAACCTCGAATCCATGGCAGGGATCAATCCCCTCATCAGGGATGCCGACCAGGGGCAACCCATTCCATGGCCAATGGAATCCTGGGCAAGGATCAATACCTATTCCCATCGGATCAACAGGGGGAAACCCTTTCCAGAACCTTTGGAATGCAACATCTATAGAAATACATTCCCATCCCTCAACGTCCAATTATGGGAGTCAGTCGATGACGTCTCAACAAGCGCAATATCCATACGCTGGACAGGACCATGGTTTTTACTAGAACCCTGTTTATCAGCCTAAATTTTCCTGGCGACCTGGTGCCAACCAAATTCCAGGCTCCTTTCCTCCTGTACATACTAAAAAACCCAAGATACCTTTTCTAGCAACGTTGCATTTGCCAAAATTGTCAATATTGTTGAATGACCCAATCTGTCATGATCTACGTTGGCCTCCTATGACGACCAAGTTACCTTTGGACATTCCAGAGTTCGAAGGTAAGCCTAACGAATATCCAGGAAATCATGTGACCACCTTCCACCTATGGTGCTCTTCCAATTCATTGAGAGATGACTCTGTCCAATTGCATCTGTTTCAATGCACTCTTATCAGGAGTGCCACAAGATGGTACATCGAGCTCAAACTCTCAAGATACTCTACTTTTGGTGAATTGGAAATGGTTTTTATAAACCATTTTAAATTACTTGTGAGATATGATGCCGACATTGAATTTCTAGCCAACTTTGAGCAAACAAAGACTGATCATATCTCGGATCACATCTGGGAATGGCGACTTTGGAAGAGTTTGATAAAAGTATTAGTCCCACCAGAATTCCTACTGGAGTGGTTCATTAAGTCTTTGGTACCTCAATTATCCAAGGATGTTGCAACGTCAGGAGTGTTTTTCAAGGAAGAGGCGATACTGAGATCTCAACAGCTTGAACTAATATACTCTCAGTCTGGTTTACTTTATGAAGTTTTTCCAGATGCGCCATAGTCTATCCTTGACAGGACTAGATAGAAGTCTAGACCAAATGTTGGTGGTATCATTGGTTCAACACAAGTGAAGCCTTCTGATCAATTGTCGAATCAATTACAACAATTTTGGATACAACAGACAACGACCAACCCAACCACTGGTTTGACTTCTCCCCCTATTCAAATGTCGGATGTACACAATGTGCAATCGACAAACCCAAAATCCAACCAATGGGCTGACGGAAAGAAGAAACAATGAAATAAGGGTAAGGGGGATAGGAAACCCACCAATAATTCTAGCGGGGGAAATACAGAGAAAATAAAGTCTAAGTATCCATGTGACCTTTGCATGGAATACCATTCGACTCACCTATTCCCTCGGCTCATGGAGGCCCAAAAGTTACTGGTGAAACAATAGCCTGTTGTGTTAATGAACCCACTTCCACATGGGCAAAATTTAACTCAAGCCTCTGTGAACGTGGATGGGGCCAGTCAGGGACCCCCTTTGTCGTCTAGTAATCCCTTGACCTCAAATGTTTATATGCTGAAAGGTGATGCACATATAGCGACTAGGACACACGATAAAAAAATGGCAAACACTTCTGAGAAGGGTAAAGAAGCTGAAAACCCATCCATTCCTCTCCAGATCAAGAATACGTAGGGTGAAACAATGACACACATCCTGAAAGGGGTGTTCAAGAAATCTTCCCACAATCCAAAAATGAGGGCCACCCAGAACTACTCTGTGGTCGAGGATTTGTCACAAACCCCTTGTGCAATGTCTTCTTTGGAGGTCCTCCAGAGCTTCCCTTCGTAGAGAAAGGCTCTGTTAGATGCCTTAGGATCTGATGAGACTTGTAATCTGAGAACGATCATGCTTGATACAACCTACTTGAAACCGCGTCTCCCATAGCACATCACGTTTCATATAGTAGTGGCTTACACCACGAAATATTTTACTTGGAACATTTTCTGCATGGTGTTTGATGAGGGCACCATGACATGCGTGATGCCATTGGCGTGTTGGAAAGCCATTGGCCAACCCATTTTCTCTCCGTCACCTACTCTTCTCACCACTTTTGATGGTCATTCATTCATACCACATGGAATCATTCCTTCTTTCATTGTGCAGTTAGGAGGAAAGACCGTGTGCATTGAAGTTGAAGTGGTCGATGTGTGTCTCGACTACAGTCTCTTGTTAGGAAGGAGTTGGACCTATGCTATGCATGCAGTGGTCACCACAGTTTTCTGGGTCTTTTTGTTTCCACATGAGGATCGGATCGTGTCCATTGATCAATTGTCTTTCTCCTATCTTGACCCTTCATATGGGGCATCCACAGTCCCGATGATTGATAATCCATAGCTTGATGTCATCAATATAGGGGTTGGTTTGTGCCCACCTTTGATGGGTACTTTCGGTTACCCGCCTTTGTTCGACGATGTCAAGTTCATATTAGTTTTCCCCGACCAACCTAAGGTTGAAATCTTTCAAGTGTCACCATTTCGTAAAACTTAATTTAATGATCCGTGGACTCTTCCTTCCCCATCGACCACTGTGGAAGGGACATGGCATCATGGCCATGCCATGCCTTTGTTTGCGGCAAAGGTTATGTACTCTATAGTCCAACAAGCTTCTATTGACCCTGATCCGACTCTTGCATAGGAGTTAGATCTAGTTTTCGAGCCTACCTGGGCTCAGGGTTCACTCGCCACTACTGATTCCTTAGACTTGGTCTTTCCCTCTGACGAGGTGATTATAGAGGCATTGACTAGTCTAGACAAACCCTAGGATGATCTCCATCACAGATATTATTTTCTCCTAGATTTAGGAAGAATTGAGGTCGGTGAATTCGTTTTGACTATGAATGGAGATAGGTCTTGTCCTATCAATCCTTTGTCTACGCACACAGTTTACGCCGAAGGTAATTTGGAAACCATTGCTAAAACGATACCTATGGATATCTCCAGAACCCCTGGCATCATGGAGAATGTCTTCATCAAAGTGGACTACTCGCCCGAGGAGATTCAAATCTATACTGATTTAATTAAAGAATTTCGCGATGTTTTTGCTTGGTCTTACGAAGAAAGGCCAGGCATCGATCCAAGAATCGTCGAACATGAAATAAAGACTTACCCTCACGCTAAGCCGGTCCGATAGAAGATTCGTTCGGTTAATCCTCAAAATGTAGCAGTTATTAAGGTTGAAGTAGAGAAACTACTCAAAGTTGGTTTCATCTACCCCGTCCAATTGAATCAATGGGTGTCAAATCTCGTTTTGGTAAAAAAAAGAAGGGATGGATTCGTGTATGTACGGACTTTATTGATTTGAATAAGTCTTGTCCAAAGGATAATTTCCCCACCCCATTCATTGACCAGATTGTCGATGAGTGTGCAGGCTGTGAGGTCTTTTATTTCATGGATGCTTTTTTGGGATACAATTAGATACAGATTAAGCCCAAAGACTAGCATAAAACAAATTTTATCTGTCCATGGGGTACATTTTCTTATCAGAAGATGCTTTCTGGCCTAAAGAACGCTCAAGCCACTTTTCAGTGGGCCATGTCTTTTTCTTTCCATGATCTCAAACACATAGTCGAGGCCTATCTCGATGATTTAGCATCACAATTTCGTAAGAGAGATGATAATCCTACTCACCTCCAACTTATCTTTGAGCGATGTCGCTACTATCATATTCGCTTGAATCCTAAAAAATGTAGTTTTTGCATGACGTCAGGTCATATTTTAGGTTTTATAGTTTCAACAATAGGGACCATGGTCTATCCTCTAAAGGTTGAGGCGATAGTTCAATTGCCTCCCCCGTGCACAGTCCCTCAACTTTAGAGTTTATAGGGAAAAGCCAATTTTCTTCCGCATTTTATCGCAAACTATGCCAAGATCACTAAAGGGTTTATGCTTTTACTGAAGAAGGACATCCCTTTCCATTGAGATGAATCCACACAGTGCTCATTTGAAGCATTGAAACGTTCCGTCACATATTCCACTCTACTTTGGCCACCCAATTATAATAAATATTTCTTATTGTATTTGGCCGCGATAGAGTCGACCATCGGTATGGTCTTGGTTAAAGAGGATGATCTACTTGAAGAACATGTGATTTATTACCTAAGTCGAGGCCTGTTTGGACCAGAATTCAACTACTCCCACATTGAGAAGCTTGCGTTGGCATTAGTACATGTTGTCCAACGATTTATCCATTATAACATGTTTCACAAGACCACTGTCATTGTCGTTGTTAATCCATTCCAATATGTGTTGACATGACATGTAATCGGTGGAAAGATCGGTAGATGGAGTCTTATCATCTAGGAATTTGACTTGGATTTTGTCTTTGCAAAATCTAAGAAGTCATTGGTCTTTGCATAACTTATCTCGGAACTTCCAGTCGAGTTAGGTGATGTTACACCCGAAGAATCACCAATTAAAGGAGATCTTTTAATGATTTCATATTCGGAACCCTGGTATGGAGATATACTAGTCTATCTCTATACTTTTAAGTGCCCTGCCTCTGCTTCTCATGATGAGCGTCGACGTATATTCCATCAGGCAAAAAACTATATCATACTGAGGACACTTTGTATCGTCGAGGTGTATATTGCATCTTCACTGGTGCCTCATTCATGAAGAAGCGTAGCTTGTTCTTAATGACTGCCACATTGGAGCATGTGGTGATCATTTGTCTAGGTTGGAAACAACCCAAAATATTCTACGAGCCAATTACTTTTGGTTGACATTAATCAAGAATTGCATTGAATTGGTCAAGAAGTGCCACCTGTGTCAGATCTTCTCTCGGAAGATGAGGGCACACCCCGCTCCTATGTTTCCCAGCATTATAGTTGGACCCTTCACTAAATGGGGGATTGATTATACTACATGCCACCCCCATTCATCCATGGTGCACCGTTATATCATCGTAGCAGTAGACTGCTTCACTAAGTGGGTTGAAGTTATTCCAAAATTCAAAGATGATGGCAAGACAACAACTCTCTTTTTGTTCAATCAGATAATAGTAAGGTTCGACATCCCGAGGGAGATTGTCACTGACCATGGAAGTCACTTTAAAAAAGAAATGATATTCGAGTTAACATCAAAGATTTAGTTGAGGCAAGAGCATTCAACACCCTACTACCCACAAGCGAATGGTTAAGTGGAAGCTGTGAATAAGTACCTCAAGAATATTCTGCAACGAACGATCAATTCGGCCAAGTCAAATTGGCATTTGATGTTGTACTCAACATTGTGGTCCTACCGAACATCTGTAAAGACTGCAACCGGTTTGTCACCTTTTCAACTCATTTACGAGATGGAAGCAGTCTTGCCAATAGAGTGACATATCCCATCTCTAAAGTTGGTAGTACAATTATTGGCAGACACTTCACCACTTGAGGAACACTTATTATATCTCGAGCAACTTGATGAGAAACGTCATGACGCAACCTTGGCTAACAAGGCTCACAATAAAAAATTCAAGTGTCCCTATGATTGGTCCGTTTGTACTTGGATTTTCTACGAAGGAGACCTTGTCCTGGTCTATGACCAAGATAAGGATCCCTTGGGGGCAGGAAGTTAAAACCCATGTGGTTCATACCCTTTATCGTGAAGGATGTATTAAATAAGGGTGCTTATCTTTTGGTTGAATTTGAAGGGAAATCTTTGGCAGAGCCTAGAAATGGGCTCTACCTCAAGAAGTATTACTCATAGGTGGGTCTCCTTGGGTGAATTCTTGTACATATGTATAGTTCTTATACAATTTATTTTTTTGTCGGTTTGTTTTATGGACATGTAGTTTTTGATGTCATCTTTTTCACTGTGGCAGATGTCAAGTGAATCAAAGGTGTTTGTTGGGTTCGTGGATGATGCTAGCCAACACACTCAGAGGTTTTCTTCCATAGCTTGGGTGATATTCACACCTCAAGGCCAGTTGCTATATTATGGAGGTATCTGTTTAGGTGACGGAACAAACAATGTTGTTGAATACATCGCAATATTAGATTTGCTTCATGACGCCTTGTTGAATGGTATCTCTCATCTTTGGGTCTACTTAGATGCATGGTTGGTTGTGTCCTAGTTAAATGGGGTTTATCGTGTTTATGATCCTACTTTACACTGACGATTCCTTAGGGTACGTCTCTTAGAATGAATCTTTCATTAAATTACGTATATCCATGTTCCTAAGAGATTGAATCAAATAACCAATACTCTAGCTAATCATGTATTAGATTTGCATATTTCACACACATAAGAAAAAGCACACACATACACATGTAAATACAATTATAAATAAATTTAACCCATAAGACATAAAATATGTAAGTACGCATATATATATATATATATATATATATATATCAAAAGTTTCAGAGTACATAGGTGGGTGCAAGCGCCTAAAACATATGTCCAGTATACATCGCGGGGCTTATGCCCTCACAAATATACAAAAAGTTCTCTCGACACGTAAGTGGACCATCCTAAGCTAAGGGTGGGGTCCGTTGGCCCTACCATAGTGAACCACAATGTTTTCCAAATGTCAGAAGAGTTGGACCTAGGTCTGGGGCACCCCAACTACGTGAGGTTGCATCGATGGTGGGAGATCCTCGATCTCTGCCATAGGGATTGCATGAGTGAGTGGGGTCAGGTTCCTCTCCACTCATCTCAAAACTCTCTCAGCCTCTCTGGCTGGAGGTCCCCCTGCTACTGCTACTACCGCTAGTCCGGTGGCTGCGGCTAGTACTACCTCTGGTTGAGGATGCTGCCTAGTCCTCGAGAAGTCTGCTAGACGCACTGGTCCCACATCTATACATAAACAAATACATAGTTTTCAGATACTCTGAATCCCATAAAAATGATATATATATAAAGAAACAAAAAATTAAATAACATTAAAAACAAACATACCTATCTCTCCTCGCTCTGCTCCGGGAGGTATGGGCATGTCTGGGTCCCTGGAAAAGTTGATCTTGAGTAGGGGTAGTCCTCTATTGTCGGAATCTATCGTTCCCACCAGTAAAAAAAGGTATCATCAAAGGCCTCTATGGTCCTTCCTCTCCCCTATTGCGACAACAATGCTACCCATCTACACACTGCCAAGATGAGGCCTCATTCCCTCGCACTGTCTCTCGTGGACTGAGACTCGGTACTCTAGAAGAAGAAGAATGCGCACAAAATGGTCCCAAATCCAAAGTTCTTGTTGTTCCACCCACAACACTCGGTGAGTTGTCTCTTCATGCAGTCTAGCATGGTCATGCAGTCTAGCATGGTCATGCTCCAGTCAAATATCTATTCATTCAAGCACTGCACTGCACAATGCATATGCACCTGGGAGGCATGATGTAAGGTCATGGATCCAGTGATCTGCCCAATAAGTAGAACTATCACTTTCAGTATTAGGTTGGTGATCTTGTTTATTGGCACCCGACAACCTACTTTCTTAGTGTTGGCCTCACAATGTAATCCGATCAACTTGACAATGTTATGAGGCCCGGGGGGAAAAGCTCGCAGGTTGACTGGTTCACCTCTCCTTGAGAGGCCAGTCAGGAAGTAGATGTCTTTAGTCGTTGGAGTCAAAGACTGCCCCTCAAGCATAAATGCCTTAGCGTCGGGGTGCCAATAATCCACCAAAGCATTCAGCAGCCTAGGTTGTGCCCTCATGAATGGACACCGGTAGAGCTTCCACAAACCGCATTTCCTCAATGTGGCTATAAATGCAGTGTCCTCATAGACCATCATATCAATGTCTTCATGATCTCTCTCTCTCCAATGGACATACATCCTACAAAATGACAAGTCCAAAAGGGAGTTAACTCCTGTATTTTCAATAATTTCCAAGTTCTTGAGGGTGTACACAGGCTGTATTGGGAACAATCGCGTATACACACGGGTATATTGTTTTCCGCCCACAAACTATCCCTAGATAGCCCGTGTACAAGTAAGGCCACCCCTTTTTAGGAGTGTGAACCCCCCAACAACTAAAATAAAAACAAAAAGGAAGTATTGAAATGCAAGGGGGGTTGATTTTTATTTACTTGGTCCAAGCGAAAGTCCGTTTCGTCCTTGGAAGCTCCTAGAATCAACTCTTTTAGAAAAGGGGTGTTTTTGGCTTTTTGGTCAATTCTCAAATTACAATGGTGATAATGAGCTACCAACTTCTATTTATAGACTTTTTTGGCCCTTTTTGTCATTTTTTGGACCCTTTTTGTCGTTTTTTCTGGCTTGAAAATATTTTAACGTGGTTCTTGAGTTTCACATTAGATGTTACGATGCACTTCACTTTTAGTTTGGAAAACATTTTGGGAGATGGGTCACTTTTTAAAGATTCTTTGGTAAAAGTCATTTTTTCAAATTTTTTCATTTAAGATAGGATTCCACCTCCACTTTTTGCATCTCATTGTCTTTTCCACTTTGCCATAGAATCGATCCCACCGAATTGTGACATAGAACCATCATTACTATTTTAGAAGTGTTGTAATTTAGTGGTAGAGCCTACCTCTACATGGATGCCCTAGGTAGATCTTGGTTGCATTTTGGTGTCCATGTCATCATTAATGACTTTAGGCTCGAGATTCCTTGTTAGTCTAGTCCTTATTATGATTTTGAGCCTCATACGTCTGATATGTCATCACGTTTGACCTCACGCTCGGGATTCCCAGAAAACGAGTCTTCTTTTAAGCCCTTTTTCAGACTCTATAAACATGAAAACATTGCAGAGCGATCTTGTTGTCCTTCACGCTCGCCAAACTAAAATTTGAAGGCACATCTGTCTAGTGGTAGTTTACCCCTTTTTCGGTCCGAATGGTCAATTTTATGAACAAAGGTATGCTCTAGGAACTTCTGTTCGCTAGAAGAGTATTCTCAGGTATAAGTTTAACCCTTTTTCGGGCCTGAGGGACTAAATTTATGAAAAAGGAACCCCCATGGAGTCCATAGTTAAGCTCTTTTCAGACTCCCTAAAATTGGAAAGATAGTCGAGTGACCTTGTTCCTTCACACTCATTAAATTGGTCCAAAAGAACATACTATATGGAGTCCATAGTTAATCTCTTTTCAGACTCCTTAAAATTGAAAAGATCGTAGAGTAACCTTGTTCTTTCACACTGGTTAATTGGTTCAGAAAAACAACTATTGACATGAGTTTACCCCTTTTTCCGGCTTGTATATTAAGGAGGAAAAAGGTACACCTTGATAGATTCATCTCATAGAGAGAGTTATCCTCCGCATATTTTACTTTTTCATGCTAAGGAGACTAAATCTAGAAAAAGGCAGTGAGTCCATAGTTAAGCTCTTTTCAGACTCCTTAAAATTGAAAAGATTGTCGAGTGATATTGTCTTTGTCACACTCGTTAAAATGGTTTTGAATAGGCATCCTTTCAGTGTTATTTGACCCCTTTTTCGAACTGACTAAACTACCTGTGAAAAAGGTACCCCAGTGGAGTCTTCTTTTGCGCTTTTTCAGACTCTCTAAAAATGAAAAACTACTTAGCTTACCTTCTCTGGGATCGTTTAAAATTACATTGAAGGACGTTATCATTGTGTCATGCTAATCACATTTGAATCTCTACATATTTGGCCTAATGTCGGCTCCATGTTGCTCTCAACTGAACCTTTAAAGCATGCCTTATACACAAGCCTTGTAGCACTTTTCCTTTGCGTCTTGACACCTTGACCTATGGAGGAATTTTCCCAAGTGTCCTTTCCCTACACATGTATCCTTGATATGAGCATTAGTGTGTTCCTTGCACTTGGAACTAGTATGCCTTCGACACTCGTTCCTCCTTTGTAATGTATCATTCTTTTATTCTTTTTCAAGCTTTCCAAAATTATTGAAAAAGACAAAAAAAATCAAATATACCCCAAAAAGAGGACGGGAAAAGTATTTTCTTTTTATCGCAGCACAATGAGCTGCCCTTGGACAAAGCACATTATTTTGTTTGTTCATCAAGCTATGGGATTTAATATGACCTTAGGAAGTTGTTCTCGCTGCATAGAGCTATGTCCTCCTCCATTTGGTTATTCTTCCAAACACATGGAGAGTTTGTGTTGCCTCCTGCATTGTGAACTTATGTCAATGTCATGTTGCCTGAGTCTAATCATCTATCATGCAATTGTCCAAGGGGATTTTTACCCAACTTGATTTGGCCTCTCTGCATTTTGTATCTTTCCCTCATGCTCGACCATCCCGAAAGTCCAATCAAGTCTTCATTTAAAATCACTGAAGTTCTTTGCTTGATCACTGAGATCCTCGTGTATGTTCCCCAACGAGCTGTCGAAGACCTATGGGTAGTGAATTTGTACACTCACATTACACTCCAACCTAATTTTTGAAGATCTTGAAGTTGTTTCTCGAACTCTGAAGGCCTCATCTCTAACCATTAAGCATCATTGGCTTCTTGAAGTTGGATACTATACATGTATATCTTTGATTTTGAGATGTATATCCACTATGTATTGCTTGTAGCTACACTTTATATAGTTATATGACATGGATCTACAATGTATTTGATTAGCAACCATGATTTATTTCATCCCAAGCATGGGTATGCCCGCCTCGGTGAGACAATTATTATTTTTGCAGATGGCACCTCCTGAACTCTGGTCCCAAGCTCACTCGCTTTGTACGTTGGTGAATATTTGTAATGTATCTCAGCCATTAGATTCTCTTCTGAACTCACACATTAGGGGGAATCTATTATAACCCTAAATCGAACCATACATGCATACCTAACATTAGGTTGTCTTAAATCCTATTTTTGCCAAGCCATCATTGGGCAACTCTTTTTAAAAACCACATTTTTGAAGATGTATGCACCTTGCACCATTACTTCCCATGTAAACACGCTTTTTGCACCATTACAGCTCACATATGTATGCTATTTGTTCCATTATAGCCTGCGTATACTCACAAAAGTTGTAAAAATTAAAAAGTTGCAAGGAATCCGTTGAGATTACGGGCTATTGGGTAGTTTTCCAACTGTCCCACCGCCTATAGCCCGTCACCCAACCGAATAACCATCCTTTTTGTCATATAAAAGGATATGCTGGGGTCTCATTCCAAATCTAAGCATAATAACAGTGAAACTATGCCCATTTCACTTTCCCCCCTTGCCCCAAGAATTTGTAGCCACATTGTGAGTTTTGAGCCAAAATTCCCTATTCTTTCCCTTTTTCCTCATTCATAAGCCTATGTCATTTCCCTAGAGAGAATTGTGAGAGGAGAAAGATACATGGAAGCAGTTCGAGCTTGGTGAAGAGGATATTGGACCAGGTTTGAGGAGAAAGATACGTGGAAGCAATTGGAGCTTGGTGAAGAGGATCTTGGACCAGGTTCGAGGAGAAGTCGTAGATCTCATTTGTAAGTGACTTTGTGAGATTAATATAAATACGTACTTTTTCTGTCCCACCATATGATGTGTTCAATATTTATGTTTGGTTTACATTTTATTATGACATCTAACCCACTAATTCATATATAAGATGCATGTTCGTAGTTCTTTGTTTGTTTGTTTATGAATACAGGTCGGCCTTGGGAGGAGATTTGTAGTCGAGGAACAACCGAACACAAAAGGATCGACACCTGACGTAGAGTTTAAGGTAGAGTTACCGGATCCTTATACTTTGTATTTTATGCATGAATGTGGGGTATTGTCGAGGTAGTTGTTAAAAGTAGGAGACTTTAGACAGTTAGATTTGCCTACATGTTGAACCCTAGTGTAGTCCATAGGGGGATTTTATTGCTATAATAGATCCCAAGTGCGAACCCCCAAATATTAATGGCATTAATTACGACTCAACAACAATGATTTAGAATAAGATCGTAGATCACTGCCTAGATTTTTCATTAAAGTTAACGAATACATTGTCAGTAAAGGTGTTCGTAAATTGATACACTTAAGGTGAAAAAATATATTGAAGTTTGAATTCCATTTGCGTTTTCATAGAACATCAATCTTTAATAGACTAAGAAGTTTATGCGTTTCCCTATAACAAGTAGCATAGTTATGAGCTTATTGCTATCATGGCTCCATAGAAAATGGCTAAAGAAGTTGGTGAAAGCACGAGCTAGAACATAGATTTCCTCTCAGACACATCGTCGAGAGTTGTATATACCATGAAAACATGGATGCAGGTGTTTGATATCCTACAATATGAGATGATTAACTGCCTAGAAGAGTTTATATATGAGGTGACCAAAACTCAGGGGATGAAGCTCAAATACAGAGCTCAATCAGAGCTGCATAAGATAGCCACATGGCTGAGATTCATGTCGTATAACGACATGATAGGATGGGTCCTAGCGAGCGTTGACGTCTCAACCAAGAGCATCCACAATTCACATAAAATTTCTGTTGGGTCTTTTTTACTGGAACATATACAGGTGATATACAATTTATCCCCGACTTTCAAATATAGTTACAATTCCACTTTCTTAACAAAGTTCGATGAAGATGAGTGCACGCAAGGTGGAAAGAATTACCCTAACTTAATCAAGAACTGGTGGGAACGCCTTGAGAAATTGAGAGCCGACACCCATGGAATATATGCCACTGCATCATTAGATGCCCATATGATGTATGAGGCCATGATGCTATGTATACTTTTCAGGAAATAAGCCTCTGCTCACTTCCTGTTATCATGGGTACCAATCATGCATGAAGTTGCAAATGGTTTTTCTTTCAATTGGGCCAAGATATTATCGGATAGTTTGGCCAAGGAAATCACAAAATATCGCTCATTAAAAGCCAAAGGGAAACCTTCCCCTTTCTACATGTCGACATACATTATGGATTCCATTTGTTTTATGATGTTGTTTCCTTTGATGAGCTGGATCTGGACTCTAACCAACGCTAAGCCCATACATTTCTATCACTCCAAGTTGTGGGAGGATAAAGAAAAAGATTTCTTCTACGAAATATGCAACTATGTGGTGGTGCGGATGCATATTTCTCTCTACAGTTTCCCACCTCCCAAGATTTTAGACAATATCATGACCAAAATAGGGAAAATAGCGGACTCGTAAATTGAGGAACATTTCTCCTACATCATGGTTTTTGGGTGTTCAGTTCCCCCACATGCTTTACCAAAGTTTCTTCCAGATCGGTTGGTGTGACGAGAGATATCCTATCAAACTGTAACTAGGGGAATCAACAAAGAATTAAAAGTGGCACAGAAAAAGGTATGGTCGACCTTCCCTTTGAAAATTGGTATGTTCTCATTGTTTGATTTCGACCACTCGAAAGTGGAGGTTGCAGCCCTAGAAGACATTAAGTTGGTTGATATTGAGTTCAAGAAGCATGATCCCCACAATATCATGTCAAACCACCTAGCTCTATACAATCTAAAGATATATGAGCATGAATATTCCCCACAGGATGAAATATTTTGGCAAGTAAGGTCATACCAGGAGGTGTTGAGTAGAGTCCAAACTCTGGATCCAGATAAATTAGATGAGTTCTACAATTTCCAAAGACACAGAAGAAATAGTTTACCTAAAGTATTATAGGGAGAAACCTAGACACCTACATATATACAAGAAGTTGTGACTCATGGTTTATAAATAGGAAGTTCCACTGGACAAGACACTCAGAAGAATTTGGAGAAAACTGATTTTTTGACACAGAAAGAAAATACTGCATTACCAAATTCACCTGGTAATCATAGGATAAATTGACTACTAACACAGTAGGGCAACAAACATCCACCGATATAGGTAGTCCTATCAAGTCGATAACACCTTTACAGTCCATTCAGGGGAACCCAAATGTCGAAGTCGTATTTATAGAAGATCTTACTCCTATTTCGGCTGAAGAAATGCCCCCTTCTGACTTCTTTTTCAGAAAGAAGAGAAGGGATACAGTTGAAATAGAAATGCACTAAAAGGAGGGTTCCACTTTCAAAATACATAGAGTGTTGTATGATGGACAAGACTTATATGAGGAAGACTTCGCTATGGAAATGGTAGGTTCACTAGGGGCTTTTGCCATGATAAATCGATGTTCAGTAGGGAATCTAGCGGAACAACTGAAACAAAAGAATTTGTTAGTGATATAGTTGCAGAACCAAATAAAGACTATGGAACAAAGTGTAAAAAATAATATGAACCAGGATTTTGATCAAATCAGAGCTTACGAGAGGCATCAAATTCGGTAGCTGCAAGAAATCATTGAGGAGTTTCAAAGGAATTCACAGGCAGATAGAGAATTAGCCACTCAACAAGAAGAATTGATCAAACAAATTCAGGCCAAGGTACATTTAGCTGAAGTTACAACAGTGGAGGTGGCAGCTTTCCAAGCTCAAGAATTGGAGGTGTATGAGAAGCTAGAATTATCCCAGCAAAACCTTTTTACGAAAGTGGAAGTTGTTCAAAGTTGTTATTGAGTGGCAAAACTTTCTTTAAAAAACATTTACATTAATGAGAGAGAATCCACTGTAGCTCACGCTACATTCTAGGAGGCCATTTTAATAGAAGCAAGGGATGAAATGGAAAAGATATCGCAATTGTTTCTTTCGGAGCAAACCCAAGGTGACATAATCCTGAAGACATGGGAGACAAATCTGGATGAAACCAAAAGATTAGCCAGGGAAGTAAATAAGTCTTGTGAGGAAGCATTGTCTTTACTCGACAAGGGGTTACTGAACATTTAAAGATATAGTATATTCGAGGCCTTGGGGAAGATTGACATAGAAAAAAATCAACCTAATGCTAAGAAAAGCATAGAAGAGGCACAGACGACCATCCAACAATGGAAACAAATCGACCTTATCCAGATTAACAAGTGGATAGTAAATCCAAGTTTACAGCTACAAACTATATCTTTGGAAGCAAGGAAAATACAAGATAGGTTGCCTCATATAGAAAATAAGCTATATATTTTCGAGGTGAATGACACAACATAACCTTCTAGGTTAGTAGTGCAGCGAGTAAGAAGATGTGTCCAGTGTGTCAAACACGGGAAAGCTATCACATATGGAAACAAATGAGACAACCTACACCTACTATTGCCATGAGTCATGCTCAAATGCCAACTGTCTCTGAGCTAGAGGATATGAAGAAGAAATGTCCCTACCTACAGACGAAGAGACAGAGTAAATGATTATGGGACCTTTCAGTTTGCATATTGTAATATTTATCATTTTAGGTTATAAGAAGTTCGACCATTTCAGGTTGAGACCATTTTGTATAAATATCTAAATCAAAGACTTATTTTAGGTTGCTTATTACCAGATGTAATAGAGAAAACTCTCATTTTGTGAGTATTAATACAAGTGCAGACAGAGATTCCAAATTTTGTGCAGTTTGAGTTATGTTTTTCTCCTGTATTTCATATCTCTAGATTTCTTTATGTTATTCATTGATAAGTGAGTGTTTGCAATTTAGTACTATTTCTATTGCAATCACATTAAACCAGTTATTTGATAAGAAAACAATTTTTCCTTTGTATTCACTATAAGTAAATACAAGACCTGTGAGATACTTGGATCACTGTATCTCATATCCTTTCAAGGGTGAATTCTTTATTTTCTTCTACTGTGAACAAGGTAAGATTCATCTTCCATTGATGCCTCATTTTTCTTCACAGTTTTGTAAGTTTCTCCCACATCATCTGATTTTATAAATCGACTCAGAAAACAAATTACAGTCTATGTCCTGGTATGTCATTAATTTCATTTGAGGATTAATTCTTATATAACTAATGGAAGAAAAAACACCTTTTAAAAAATTCCTTTATATTTATGATACCTGACATTATTCTTTGAGCCTTAAGTTTAATCTCAAGAGAAACACTCTTTGGAAGCCACGATATCCTGGTGAATATCTAACTGGTGTCTGATGCTGCGGTGCACCAGATGACACCTTCCCCGTTGGTCTCACTGGAGTCCTTCTCTGACCCCTATTGATAAGCTACTCCTCTGCTATGAGGGCCTTCTAGATAACATCATGCAAGGTTTGAGGCATCATAATCCTAACCTTTGGATGAATGTTGACATTAAGGCCAAACAAGAACCTGTTGACCTTAAGTTTCTCGGTATTTAGGTGCGGAGCATACGGAAGCAGCTCCATAAAATGAGCCTCATACTCGGGCACGGTATGGCCACCCTGTCTCAAGGAATTGAAGTCGTTGAGCTGACACTCAATGAATTCCTCCAATAGATACCTCTTTGATGACCATGTTCAATTGCAACAGGAGCGTATTCCAACATAGAAGAGAAATCCACTTCAGTTGAAAGACCGCCATGTGGACCTTCATGTTGGACGTATATTCGCTAAGTGAAAAGAAGATCGCCTTATTCTCCAACCATGCCTCGGTGGCTATGTCATCTGGGGCAGCAAAGAACTTGGGAAATTTGACCTTCTCAAGTTCACGGTGAATGCTACCAGTATCGACCAGAGTGCGCAGTGGACTCTCAGGGGGTGTCAGAACCTTGGCCTCATCTCTATCCAAGTTGATGATCAGTGCCTTAGACATCCACTGAAAATACCTCATTAGCCCAACCACATCACCGAAAACTATCTGTTCCTACCCGAAAACCTGTTCGTCTCCCTGGGGGTTAGACCCCTTAGGCCTAGATGCTATTGGAGGCGTCATGCCTCCTCCCCTAGCACTCCGTCGTCTTCCTCTGTGACATCCTGTAACCATTATTACCTACATGAATACAAATCAAATTAATTAGCAACCTTGTAATAAAATATCAAATCAACGGAATCCATAGTGATCCCAAGCTGCAAGTCGAACCTTCTCTGATACCATATGTAATAACCTCGGTCGTTACGACTACATGCGACGCAAAGCATGTGCAATTTTTTTTTTTTTTTTTTAAGAAGGAAGGACATGAACGACAACAATTAATCAATGCCACTTGACGACGAACACAACTTACGCATTCAAGCAATCGACAACAACGACCCAACATACTAGCACATCATACAATTGGACGAAACATGCAATAATCAATAGACTGATAAAAATGGCTACCTCCCTGACACAAGAAAGACAATGCCTACAAGATAAAAGAAAAAATTATCAAACCTGACACAACGACTTCGATGACTAGTAACTAGAATCCTCTACGACGTGCAAAACCAATCACATTAAGGAGTTACAGAACCAAGTACCAACATCAATTACAATGAACATTACGCCCACATCGGGAATCGAAAGAATCCGAACAGGTTATCATTCACATCTATCCATCAGGGCATGCAATGATCCCCTCATCAGGAATCATGTTGTCGCCAGGCAATATGCATGACAATAAGCATGGCACAACATAACATAACTAGAATTTTAACCCAAGCTAAATCCCTCGTGCTAGGAGACTGAATTATCTGCCAAAATACATGAAGACTGTACCCAGTCACCCAATCAACCAGTTGAAAAGACGCAAGGTGACATCATTCAAAATTAATTGCGCAACCAACTAAAATATTTCTTGTTTTATTATGAGGCACTTTTTAAGGAAGTCTCCCACACTGTAAAACATAATAATTTGAATAATATCTAAAAATTTGTGTGCATGGATATTCTATTTTAATTCTCTATATAGTAGAATGTTATTTGAAGGCTAGATTAATAATATGTGATATAAGAAATCAGTACTTCCATTTTATTATGAAAAAATAATGTTTACCATCATAAACAAGTAAATTAATATATTAAGAACATGAATTCAAGGGGTTTTCTTTTTGGATTAAAATAACTTCCACCTCATCTTATCTGTTAGTTTAAAATAGCTTTCCATAAATCATTATGCTATCTAACAACAATATGCCAACTAACAATATCGATATCTAACAACAATATGCTAACTAACATTGCTATCTAACAACAATATTCTAACTAATCAATACAATCACTATCAACAATAATTTGTTGTTTGATTGATGAATCGTTGTCTAACACAATATCACTGACTATCAATAGTCGTTGTCCATTCACAAGTCTATTGATACATATATTAATAAATCTAATGATGAATATATTAATGAATCTATTGATAACATTGGGTATATACGAGGTGAATTGCCCATAAAATCGTGGTGAAAATTTAGTGTAAAATGCCAAGTAAATCATGGTTCATCAATGACATAGATGTCTACCATAATATTTCTGTTTATTAAAAATAAATCAATGAATAAATACGGTGTTAATCGCTGGTAAATACTGTGTAATTTGTTGTGCAAGCACCGTGTAATTCACTGAGTTAAATATTAAATTCGCAGTAACACACAACCGACTATACACAACAATTATACACACAATTGTTATTATATTCATTGTCTAGTCTATACACTGCAATCATAAGGAAAACGTGGACACGTCATAAGAAGAAAAATGCAAACAAATCATTGAAAATCATTGTCACAATCTATTGAAAATCATTGTCAACGATAAGATCCATAACTATGATAAATAAATGTCGTTGTGTAAATATGATCTATATATAAAATCGTTGTCCAAATGTATCGTTTTGTATATCGTTGTGTGTATCGATGTGTGTATCGTTGTCCAAATGTATCACTGTGTGTATCATTGTGTGTATCGTTGTCCATAACTATATGATGTAAAGTTTAAAGCGATAAGCCATCACCACGTTGTCCATCATATGGATAAAAACACAGTCACACATAATCATAAAAATGCAGTCACACATAGTCATAAGAAAACAGTCACACATAGTCATATATTAGATAAAAACGAAGCCACACATAGTCATAAGAACACAGTCACACATAGTCATATATTAGATAAAAACGCAGTCACACATAAAAAGTAGTGATAATCATTCACAAATAAAAACACAAGATTACTCATTCAAAAATGAGTCACTCAAAGATGCAGAGATACTCATTCACAAAAAAAGCGCAAGGTTTACTCATTCAGAAATGAATCACTCAAATAAGTAGAGATACTCATTCACACAAAAAACGCAAGGATCACTCATTCATAAATGAATCAGTCAAAGACACAAAGATACTCATTCACAAAAAAACGCAAGGTTTACTCATTCAAAAATGAATCACTCCAAAACGAGAGAAACTCATTCACAAAAAAATGAAAGGATTACTCATTTAGAAACAAATCACTCAAAGACGCAAAGATACTCATTCCCAAGGATAACGCAAGGATTAATCATCCAAAAAATGTAAAGATTTATCATTCAAGCACAGGGATTTATCATAAGAGGAAAATGCAGAGATAAGTAAGGGATAGATAGTTGGGTGAAAATTTATCCTTCACCTATTATCCATGCATAGGAAAGCAGGGCATTCAAATCTTAGTATTAAACATTGGAGTGAAGACAATTTATTAGGCTCCTGTCTGACTGCTCAAGCACAGACTAATAACTTAAGGGATAAGGGACAAAAGATAAAAACACATTTTTTCTTCGTATTAAATCAACAAAAAAAATGTAGAGAAGTCATTGCAATCAGAGTTTGGGTTCTCCATGGGAAATCATTTCAAATTACAATGAGCATAAGGATGGGATGACTTTAAGTTCTTTTATCAATAAAATGTTGGGCTCATCAAGACAATTTGTTGAAAGATATAAATGAAATCTCTGGATAGTGTTATGTTGAATAAAACATAAACTTTAACAGAGTAGAAGTACATTACTGAAGGTGTAGGAAATATATTTAAACTACCATTCAATATAGATATACACATGTTTACCGTAGCCAAATGCGAAATCTCTGAATTCGTTGTTCCGCGTGTGCTCCATCTAGATCCCTCTTGCCAACCGATGTGACCTCACCGATACCTCCCAACCAACGCTAGGGGTAGTCTTCTCCCCCCTAAGCCACCTGATCCGCAAGGTCGAGCTACCACTCGTTACTCGAGCTAGGTATCCCAACTCCCACAAGAGAAAGTTCAATCAAGATAAAATTTCAGCACTGTAACATTATGCAAGAAAAATGTGCTCCATAATCCACCTCCACCATCTCTTTTATAGAGTTTATTAGTCATTAGTTTCCAAAAATTCTCATTAGCTTCCTTTTTCATTTATTTAATTAGGAAAATTTTCCACCGTACACATGTCGCATGATCCCCTAGTTGCACCAGAAAATCAATTTAATTAATTAATTAATTATTCCTATTTCCCTCACCCACCTAAAGCATTCCTGAAAATGCTCCATGGTGTCCCAAATTTCCATTACAAATCTTAAATGACTTACGCCTTACTTAATTCCTATTTGAGTTCATAAATAGAAAGTTCCAAAGGCAAGACTCCTTACTAAGTTAGACATTTAAATTTTTCTTTAAGTTTCCCCTTTTCTTTAAGTTTCCCTTTTTCTTTAAGTTCCCTTTTTCTTTTAAGTTTCCCCCTTTTTCCCTT
>SNQJ01S0111433.1:0-28810 GCA_010110895.2 Picea sitchensis | reverse complement strand
GATAGTGGATATCAATCTAACTTGATTTCATAGGAAGTGGTTAAACAATTGGGATTAAACACTCATATGCATCATAAGCCTTACTCACTTAAATGGATAAGTAACAACCATAAATTGCACATAACAAAGCAATGCACATTAAAGTTTGCAATTTCATCTATGTTTTTGGATGAGGTAACTTGTGATGTGGTGCCACTCAATGAATGTGGAATGGTCTTAGGTAGTCCTTATTTGTATGATCGCAAAGCAATCTTCTACAGGGAAACCATTGAGGAGAGGAACTTTGCGAGCCAATTCCAAGAGCTACGCTCAACCTTTTTCAGTGCCGTCAGTTGTGTTGGATTCTTGAGGTTGAGCAGAACACATTCGGACCAGTTTGTAATCCATTTGACACTTTTCTGATGTAATTTTGAAGCATTGAAGAGAAATAAGAAAGCCTCATCCACTGAGACAAAGGCACAGAGACGTAGACGATCTTGCCGAACTCCATTAACAACTTTGTTGTTCTTTGAGCTTACATTTTGATCTGCATTTCTTATTATGGCTGTTATAATATCTCATTAATTTCTCTTCTTTCATAAATTCCTAATTGTTTAATGAACTCATGCTTTAAAACTTAACCAAGTCTTTAAAAGATCATTTCGGATCAGTAGGTCTTGTGCTGGCTCTGAAATGCATCTTAGAAGAAAATTGGTTCTCCCAGCTCCTAAACAATGTTAAGCGCTCCGACATCAGTTAGTTGTTTTCATAGATTTATATTTCTATGCTATTGACACATTACCTCAATTTCAATGAATGAAATAAGAGCATATATGACATAGACGACACATGAACTGTTGGAACTAGATTCAGGCAAAGAAACAACAAGAACGAGGTCCATACTTACATTAAAAAATGCCTTTAAGCATGAATTTTCGATATTATTCAAAGTGTATTTTTCACCACCAAAAAAAGTCGAATATATGAATTACGTGATTATGACTCAAACACAATTGGTGGAATCAAAATCTGAATCCTAGAAGTGCTAAAACAACAACTAAGGATTTCCCGTCGAGCAAGTCTTAGTAACCATGGCCTTTATTAAACATGAATCCATTCAATTGCTTTAATAACATTTTTTAGTTATCTCTCTAGAAGTGTCTCTCTATTCTATATGTGTTTAAAAAAAAACACCTTAATCAGACATCGTATGAGAAAGTTATGGACTTTCGAACTCAAGCTCCCATTGTTTCTTGTCGGTAAAAGGACACTTTGAAATTTTTTCGATTTTGTCTTCCCATGAAGGAGAGGTTGTTGGAAAATTCTCCGGAACACACTGGAGGAGTTCCTTTGATGAGCTTGAGTTCATACAGGAGGAGTTCCCACTAACTCCTTTGAAAGTTCCTTCAAACTCCTTTGAAAGCCAAGGAGAAGTTCCCACAAACTCCCCCGAAAGTTCCTTTAAAGTGCTTTGAGTTCATTCAAAATTCTTCGGTTTACACCGGAGAAGTTCATTCTAACTCCTCCAAAACAAACCGGGGGATTTATTTCAAAATAATCCGAAACAAATCAGAGGATTTCCCACTAACTTCTCTGAAAGAAATCAGAGCAGTTCCCACTAACTCCTTCGAAAGAAGGACAAAACCCTATAAATTGCCTTTCATATTTTGGCCATAACTTTTGACTCGAGTGCCCGTTTTGTGTGTTCTTTATACTGTTGGAAAGGTATTTATGAGATATAAAACTTCCTAGTTATATAATTTGATAAATTATTGACCAATTGTATACAATTTTTGAGATTAATATATGACACCTTGTTAACAACCCCAGAGAACACCACACCTCAATCAAAGGCAGAGGAACCATGAACCAAACTTAGGGAAGCACATGTGAACTCTCACTTAGTTAATTTTTCAGTTCTATGGTTTCAAATGTGTAGTGTTAATAGTGTATTTTGAGGATATTTTGTGGTCACTCATCCACTGCATGTTGAATGGTGCCAGATACCAATGTCGAGAGGAGATCATACTCAACATCCTTGCAACGTGATCTACAACCAAGCACATTAGGACATTAAGGATGACATCAATTGTGATATAAACATGGGAGAAGTGGATGAAATCAAACCCAAATGGCTAAAGAGGGAGTCTGAACCCTACGATGATCGAATCTCTCAATATCTAAGCCATTGATTATGATGGGAGAGGGACACTATAGCCGAGATCTAGGATGGCCCACCAATGCTAAAAGACAAATTCAAACTGTAACCACCATATTTGTTAACTCATCATTACAAAGAGAATGAGGACAAATATTGGTAAATAAGAGGTTACATAAGAAGGCAAAAGGCCAAAAGTCATGTCGAACTTCAATAAATATGGAAATTTCACCCAAAGAAAGGGCTTTTTTGGCTCTTCAAGCATTGTAAATTTCTGAATTATTTTGGGAATACAATGTTAAATAAAATTGGGAAGCCATTCCTTGGAGCTTTGATGTTCTATTGCTGAAACTGTTAATATTAAGAAGCCCTCATGGCCAAATTTTGATAGAGAGAAAAACTTGCATGTGTGTTATTTTGATTCGAACGATTTCAAGCGGAATATATGCCTTTCACATGGGCTTTTAGGACATATTTGCTAATAGACTTCTTTGATGCAATCTATGTTCCTCTCGCAGTAATGTTATTCTTTCTTATATTATATGTCTCGAGCATATGAGTTATTGATGTATGCATAGATATGATTTAGACTTTTCTGGTTATGCATGTGTATACATGTGTTTCTAACTTTGGACCTTCATGACAACTATCTGAGTGGGGTCTTAAGTAGAGTTTGGTTTCATGACAACACATTCACTTACGATAATTCACTCCTAGATAGGATAGGATAGATTAAAAGTAGATTATATCTCTTTCATACATTTACATAGTCTTCATCTACATCTTTTGTTTGCATAACCATCCATCATTCACCTTCATCAGTGGACTGGGATGCAATCGGTAAAACCAAAACCATAAATGGTTTCCGGGCCATAATCTGGATGGGTTCCCTATCCCAAATGGTGAGAGTTCTGATTGGGAATTCTTATCGGGGGTAACCCCTACTATTGACCAAGGGCGATTTTTCCTATGTCAACAAAGTCAACACTAGAAGGAGGGTCGGATGACAAGCCTGCCCATGTGGAGTCATTTCACTTAAATTTTAACCAACTCGTGGCTCCTCTCCGTACCTATGTATGGGACAACCATTTCACTCTTTCGAGACCCACCAGGGGCATCTCAATTTATACAATTAATCTCTTGTCAAACGACAAATTCGATGGTGAAGGGAATGTTGTTGCACTCACACATCTTAGTTAGTTTAACTACACTCGACATAGTCTTAAGATTTTTCGGGACAATGAAATCCATCAATTGTTTATCTTGACATTTGAATGGAAGATTAAAGTCCATTTTAGGAAATTCACAGGGAAATCGATTCATAGTGTTGATGTTTTGGTAGCTGTCGGAGGAATTAACCTCCACGTGTAACCTATGACTTAGAATAGAATATTTTGGAAGCAAGTGAACCATTAAACAAATGTGTGGAAACCCTAGAAGACAAGTCGGCCTAGCAGAATAAATAATATTAGAATATTATCTTCCAGAAATACAAGTCGGCTCCACACGAAAAACATAAACATAAAATATAATTACCAGAAAGTCAGGTCGGCCCAACCAGAAAAATAACTTGATAGATTAATATAAATATAGGACGTTTTATCTCATTTGTACACCCAGTTAGTGCACAAATCTTGGGGAGAGCTGTAGTTGCAACTGCAAGAAGGAATAAGGGTGCATGTTCATCTCTTGGTCTTGGTCTCTCTCTTGGTGATTTTCTTGGTGATATTCTTGCTAAGTATGGCACAAGTTTGAGAGAGAGAGTAGTTCAATTGTAGCTACTGTAGTTGTGTATGGTACTTGTTCTATGGATATGGAGATTCTCTCTCTTGTGCGCTACCCTTGGAGAAGGAGCACTCTACTTGTCTTGAGTTGTTGTTGCAATTAGCAACTAGGGTTTATTTATTGGTTATGGAGTAGGCTTGTCAGAATTATTCTAAGTAAAAGTTAGTGTGCTCGGGGGTGGCATATATGAATTCCTATGGTTGGGTCACAATGATGTGACATTGTCTATGGTTAAACGAGCATACCAAAATTTCAACATGGTATCAGAGTTGGTTTCCTTCATAATAGTCTAACCGCTAGAAGGAAGATCCTCAGTTTCCCCCATTGCCAAGCTCGTTGAGTACTTACCGAACTCACTAAGAAGGCCTCCTAAGTAGGATGCATCTCTTCCTCATATCAAATATGCAAATTTCTGAAGTTGAGATATTAGGGTTTCCTCATAAAAACCCTAGGTTTGCAGTGCTAGTTCCTTCGTGCCAGTTGCAACACCAGTTACAGTCCCAGTTGCAACACCAGTTGCAGTGCTAGTTGCAGCACCAGTTTCAGTGCCAACATCAGTTGCAGTAAAGTTTTTATGAAACGTTGGGCCTAATATTTGGTTGTTCTAGTGCACCTTACCCTAACACATCTCCAATTACATTTAGATTGCAAGTTGGAGCACTTTGAAGTTTTAGGGTTCGTCATTGCTTGTCGCTACTGCCACATGGTGCCACTGTCTTCCGTTGCCTATCGCTACTGTCAGAGGTATGCACTTATATATGTTTAAACTGTATCACTATTTTGAGTGTGATTGCAGGAGAATGGATATCTAGTCCAAGCAACAATCGTAGATCAAGAGGGATCTCAGATCTATCACATTTAGAGGAACAACACACTCCAAGTTTGATTGTTTTCATATGCCTGTAGCTGTTATGGTATTATTGTGACCTTATGAACATCTAGTTGTATTTTGATCTATTGAAGTTATGATTTTCATACTAACCTCTATTCAAAGTTAAAGTTAGAGACTAACTTTAGTCAAAGTATTAGATTGATTAAGGTTGAGACTTTAGAGTTTATTTGCACTATATTCTCTAACTTAGATTTATTTCTAGAAAGCATATTTTGTTAAGTATGGGGGACAGGTTGAAGAGAATACTTGTCATCTTGAGTGAAGGAGACTCAAAAGAAAATCAACAACACTCGTTCTTGAAGATAAGACTCCAGGTTCCATGTTTGATTAAATTAATAAGTTTCCAATTTGCACATATCAAGTTTGATAATTGCCACATTACTAGTTGTGACAACAATCCTTGAAAGGTTCTATTACTGCTAAATACAATGAATACTTGGCAACATTTGAGTATTATTGATATAAATTCTTGCAAGATGAACTAACATCTCCTCTAGGAGATACTTCTTATTTTTCTTCCAGGCAGGTCACCTTGGTAATAATATGATGATTACCATCAAATTGTTTTTTTTTATGCTTGTTGACATAGATATGTTCTTATGAAAATGCTATTATACCTTTTGTTCTTGTTTTCTTGTTCCGGGCAGGTTACCATGGAGGAATGATTGATCACAACACTAGAAGATTGTTGTTCCTATTTCTCATTATTGTATTTTTATTTTATTTCTTGTTCCAGGCAGGTCACAAGCAATAACTCTGAGAAGGAGCTACTGTGATTATTGTTTTCGTTCTTGATTTTATTATTATAAGAATATTATTCTTGTCTACTGTTTTCCCCTTTGTTGTCCTTGTTCCGGGCATGCCACATGTGATAACTATGAGGGAATCTGTAGTGACGGTTGCAGGAGACAATATATTAGACGATCTCTAGTTTGAGACATGGAGCAAACTATTCAGATACGAACTTGTATACACGAGCGTATACATCCATGTACCAAAGAAGAAGAAGACGAAGAAGGGTACTTTTGCGAGATACATAGTATCTCATATGGAGATTGATTGTAAGGAGTAGAAGGCTCCAAAGATGACCGAACAAATCCCTCTAGTGCAGTTGATCACTCTTCAGATCATCAGAAAGAGTTAGTAGAGCCAGAAGGGCCTACCCAGAATTGATGCAGTAACCAAGAAGAGACCAGGGTGGCCCCATGAAACTTTGCAGGACGCAACATTGATGAGACATATTATGAGGAGCAGATGGCTCCGAAGATTATACAAACTCAGAGGGAGTCAAGCTTCAGAGGGAGAATGGAGACTCAAAGACTTTCAGATTTAGATGGAAGAGAGAGATGTCTTCCAGAACCGACAAACATATGCCATGGATTGAGAAGGATAGATCGAAGCTTCAGAGGCTTTGAGGAGACATGAGATCTTATGGGAAGATTCCCTTGCTTAAGTAGACTTTGCTACAGTAACCGAGGAGGAATATAGTCAAAAGGACTGGGATATATATCTTTTCCTTGGTTTTGAGACCAAAAGGGAAGTCAGTGGTGACTTCCAAATTAATCTACAAGATCAAACATGTTGCAGATAAATATCCTAGAGATTTACAAAGCCTGATTTCTGTCGAGAGGATTCTCCCAACAAGAGGGAGAAGACTATGATGAGACACTTGTTCCAGTATATTTTTACTGACGAACATGTAGGAGATATGTTTACCAATCCTCTGTCAGGGACAAGCTTGGAGTGGTCCAAATTTTTTTCTCTAGTAGTGAGAATTGATGTATTCCCCAATAGCGGGAAATGATGTGATCCCCAGTAGTGGGAGATACCCTAGCACAGGTTGGTATGCTACTCCAACACAGGATTGTATGTTATGCCAAAGCAGGTTGGTATGCTACTCCAACGTAGGTTGGTATGTTACCCCAACATAGGTTGGTATGCTACTCCAATGTAGGCTGGTATGTTACCCCAACGCAGGTTGGTATGCTACTCCAACTTAGGTTGATATGTTACCCCAACGCAGGTTGGTATGCTACTCCAACGCAAGCTAGTAAGTTACCCCAATGCAGGTTGGTATGCTACTCCAACGTAGGCTGGTATGTTACCCCAGCCCAGGTTGATATGCTACTCCAACTCATGCTAGTATGTTACCCCAGCATAGGTTGGTATGCTACTCCAACGCAGGCTGGTATGTTACCCCGATGCAGGTTGGTATGCTACTCCAACGCAGACTGGTTTGTTACCCCAGCACATATTGGTATGCTACTCCAACATAGGTTGGTATGTTTCCCTCACGCAGGTTGGTATGCTACTCCAACACAAGCTGTTATGTTACCCCAATGTAGGTTGGTATGCTACTCCAACATAGGATGGTATGTTACCCCAGCTTAGGTTGGCATGCTACTCCAACGCAGGTTGGTATGTTACCCCACTGTAGGTTGGTATGATACTCCAACGCATGCTGGTATGTTACCCCAACGCAACTTGGTATGCTACTCCAACGCAGGCTGGTATGTTACCCCAACGCAGGTTGCTATGCTACTCCAACAAAGGCTGGTACACTACTCTAATGAAAGTGCATAACTTCTTATGATGTATGGATTTGTGAAATTCAACAAGACAATGGCCAAGGTGTGCAGAAGCGTAGAAGCAACGATGATGATCGTGCCAAGAAGAACACCTTCCTCATTAAGAGGGAGTGTTAAATTTTTGAGTCAGATTCAGTGTGAGCTGACGAGTTACTAGTTCTGTATGAACTAGATGTCGACCTGTAGTGTCGAAAATGATTCCTAGTTAGAGTTTCGATCAGTAGCATCGGAGGTTACTAGCTGGAGTGACAACCAATATTGTTGGAGGTGTTTTCCATCTAGATGGCTAATGTGAGGCTATGATGGTGATACTTGATATGTTTGATCATATGATAGCCTGAGTGGCTATGGTGATGCTACCTGTAGACTGGTCTACAAGATCATGTGAGTCTTTCCCATGCCATGTGAGATGGATGGATGTGTTTGTGACCACTACATGAAAAACATCTTAGTTAATACCTCCCTAACTAAGAGTGAGTGTTGATGTTTTGGTAGCTGCGGGAGGAATTAACCTCCACGTGTAACCTATGACTTAGAATAGAATATTCTGGAAGCAAGTGAACATTAAACAGATGTGTGGAAACCCTAGAAGACAAGTCAACCTAGCAAAATAAATAATATTATAATATTATCTTCTTGAAGTACAAGTCGGCTCCACAGGAAAAATATAAATAGAAACTATAATTACCAGAAATTTAGGTCGGCCCAACCTGAAAAGTCATTGGACAAATCAATATAAATAGAGGATGTTTTAGCTCATTTTTACACCCGATTAGTGCACAAGTCTTGTTGAGAGTTGCGGTTGAAAATGTAAGGAGGAATAAGGGCGCATGGTCATCTCTTGGTCTTGGTCTCTCTCTTGTTGATTTTTTTGGTGATATTCTTGCTAAGTATGGTGCAAGTTTGAGAGAGAGATGTAAGGCCTTCTATTTTAGGGCCTAAAAAAAAATATCTCCTACTGTAATGACTACAATTTAGTTCATGATTTTCTTTCTATAAGAAATAAATTGGTAAATAGACAACATAATAACAACGGATCAACTAGTAAAATACATAAAATACATACCTCGAACTGTAGGTAGGTTGATTTATCCCCTTGCTCATTTATTCTTCTTCTTTCCCAAACTACCCAAAACTGAATATTTACCTCCCAGCCAACTAGGAACAACCTCTCTTACTCCTTAGCTCCAAGAATCCTTGCGGTTTCCTCGCCCTCGAGCCCAAAGTTCCCAACAACAACATTGCCCCTGTAAAAGTTCCTCCAAAAAATATTTGTCATCCAATCTCCTCCTTCTTCCCCCCTCCTTCCAGAATTTCCTCTTTGCCTTCTTCTTCTAGAATTTTTCCCCAAAATAAAGACCCCCTTCCAAGTCCTCTCCCCTCTTCCTTATCCTCCTCTCTTGAATCCCTCTCCCTCGTTCAATTCCCCAACTGCCTTATCCCCTCATTAATTCCCTCACCTACCATAAAATAATAAAATAGTAAAAAGATTCGTTGTATTTATTTTAATAATTAATTACATTCAAATTAACATCAGTGATCAATAAAAATCAATTGGGTTGTTACATATACCCACCCTTCAAGAAAATTCATCCCGAAGTTAGAGTAATTTACAATACAAGGATAAATATACATGATTCATACATCCATATCAAATAAACAACATCATCAATTTAAAACACTTATACATACTAGTGTACATGTGCAAGGCATGCATATGTAGCTATCACATTCAGGACTCGCACATGTACTAATGACAATAATTATCACACCCAAAGTAATTCTTGTATGCATCCAATCCAATCAACAAGACCATTCATTTCATAAAAGATAGTAAACCATTTAAAATGTTCGCAAAATCCCTCAATTATAATAATTTTACACAAGCAACATTCACTTAGCTAATTGTAGTTCAGTTAAGCAAATATAAATATACTTATATATATATATATATATATATTTTATTTTTTTTCAAAAAGAGGAAATCAATAAATTCTGCTATAAGGTGAAAACTTCACACATTCTCAACTACTTCTAGTCATCCTTCCTCCCTAACCTACTTTCGTCTTCCATCTCTATCCTTCCTCTGTTGGACTATCTTGGAGCGTCAACTATGTTGACCTAACTCTAGATAGAAACTGTAAGCGAAAGTGTCAACTCTCTGGACCAAGCTTCCCAAACAGGCAACCGAAAATCATCATCACACGTCTAGAGGAGTGTGAGATAATACCGTCCTCCCATGACTCCAAGTTTCAAAGGATACACAGTGGGAAATGCATCCACCCCTCCTAATAGAACCAAGGTCAACACCCTACCATGGAACATATAGTGGCACTGTGTTGCTGAGAATTTTGTCATCGTATATTCAGTTTCAGGCAATCTCACCACCTGAAAAACCTACACTTTTCCACATATCATAGCAATGAATTTGAACCAACATAATTTCACATACAAAGATTCAAACCATACTGTTTCCTAGTCGATGTTGACGACATCAACCTTTTATTATCATTATCCTTTTGCTATTTCATAGCCCATTGACCTTTAGATTAGTCTATAACAAAGACTCATACATATCTATGCATTACTATCATGTAAATGCATTTAATCATATTCTCAATTCGGTATCCACGTACCAACAACTTTAAATGCCCAAATTTTCAAGTTAGAAATAGATTGCATAATATCCATCATAATTCAAATAATGATAAACATTCATAGAATTGACATTCACATAGGTCCATATGTCTTAAAATTTCAAGTGTATCATTAATAATTTCACAGTTAATAGAAAATAAAAGATGATTAGGCCTTAAGTAATTCTAGCTATCTAAGTCAAAAGGTGGCATTGTGTACACCCAACCGTTGGAAAACATATTCTCGAGGTGGTTAAAAAAGTGAGGGATGATCTCGTCATAAGGTCTCTGCATCCTCCCAAGTAGCAGATCTTCGACTATACTTGTCCCATTGGACCTTAACTTGGTCTACTAGATGATTCCTGAGTTGTCGGACCCTACGGTCCAATACACGTAACGGTTCGACCATGAGGGTTCCCGCGTCTGATACCTACAATTCCTTCTAGTTCAGTTTATGAGATTCGTCAACAACATAATGACGTATAACAGATATTTGAAAAAACATTATGAGTTTTATGCAAGTGGGGTGGCACTACGAGACGATAGGCAACCGGTCCAATTCTCTCTTGGATTTTGAACGGTCCTAAAAATTGAGGCGAAAACTTTGTCCCCTTCCTGAACCGAATGGTACTCTTATTAGGCCTGATACGAATGAAAACTTGATCTCCCACTTTATAACTTTGTTCAGTCCTATGTGCATCAACATAACTTTTTTGTCTATCCTGTGCTTCCTTTAGTCACTGCCTAATATGAATCACCTGTTCCTCCATCTCTTGAATCAATTCTGGCCCAATTGTTACTCGATCTTCTAACCTTTCCCAACTCAACGATGTCCTGCATGGCCTTCCATATAGAGCTTCATAGGGTGGGATTCCAATGGAGTTATGAAAAATGTTATTGTAGGTGAACTCTACCAAAGGTAGGTACTTCTCCCAATGGGTTTGATTATCCATAACATACATCCTAAGCATGTCTTCGATAACCTTATTTACTCTCTCAGTTTTTCCATCTGTTTCAGGATGATATATTGTGCTTAAGTTCAACTGAGTTCCCAACGCTGACTGCAAACTTGTCAAAAACCTAGATGTGAATATTTTAAGTGATCTTCTTGGTTAACCCATGCAGATGGATGACCTCACTTATAAACACTCGTGCCACATCATTGACATCATAAGTTTCTATAACCGGAATAAAATGATCACTCTTGGTCAACTTATCAAATATCACAAGAATGGCATTGTGTCTATGCGATGTGAGTGGTAATCCCACAACAAAATCCATAGAAATGACTTCCCACTTGGACATAGGAACATCATGCGGTTGTAGGAGACCTGCTGGGTGGTGGTGGTCAATCTTCACTTGTTGAAACTTTAGGCACTTGGCAATGAAATGGACTACATCACTCTACATGATTACCCAGAAGAAAAGCTTATTCATATCTGTGTACATTTTCTTCACACTTGGATGTGCACAATAAAGTGCTCCATGGGCTTCCTTGAGTATGATGCTTCGAATATCCCCACCTTTGGGGATGTACATCCTTCCCTGATATCTTAACAATCCATCTGCTTCAAGGCTAAATCCTTCATACCTGGGTTCTAACTGCCTCCTACTATGGAGGGTTGAAGTAACCTTTAAATACCAACTATCTCCAAGGAGTTTCCCCAACACTCGCTCCCTCATATTAACTTTAAAGGGTACCAAGGAGAAGACACGTGGTCTCCTGCTCAGAGAATCCATGACCACATTATCCTTTCCCTTGATGTACAAAATTCCAAAATCGTACTCACTCATAAACTCACTCCATCGCCTCTGCTTGACATTGATATCCCTTTGAGTGAAGAGATGATTTAATCTTTCATGGTCTATTTTGAGCTCAAAGCTTCGCCCCACTAGATAATGCCTCCAAATCTTTAGAGCTAGCATTACAGATTCCAACTCTACATCACGAGTAGCGTAAATCTCCTCATGTTGCTTCAAATTTTTTGACGCATATGCTATCACTCCCCCATTCTGCATTAGCATGGCCCCCAATCCTTTATCCGAGGCATCTGTGCAGACTATGAAGTCTTTTTCCATATCTGACACTCGTAGAATTGGTGCACTAGTTAGTAGCCTCTTAAGCTCGATGAATGTAATATCACATTGCTCTGTCCATTCATACCTGACCCCCTTACGCTGCAAGGTGGTGATGGGTTTCACTATCTTAGAGAACCCTTCCACAAACCTCCAATAATAACCAACTAGCCCCATGAAGCTTCTCACCTTATGAGCGTTTTTCGGCACTGGCCATTCCATAACGACCTTCACCTTTTCTGGCTCGATGGAGATTCCTTCCCCGAAAATGATATGACCTAAATAGTGAATCTCTTTCTAGAAGAAAGAACACTTCGACAACTTGCCATACAATTTTTTTCTCTCTAAGGCATGACACCACCACTCACAAGTGTTCCTCTTGTTCTCTTTCATTCTTGGAATATATGAGGATATCATCCAAAAAGACCTATACAAAGCGGTCTAAGTACTTTCGGAATACACAATTCATGAGGCTCATGAATACTGCTGGTGCATTGGTCAAACCAAAAGGTACTACAACGAACTCTTATTTCCCAAACCGAGTTCGAAAGGAAGTTTTAGGAATATTTCCTTCCTTAATCCTTAACTGGTGATACCCTGATCGCAGATCAATTTTTGAGAAAAATGTTTCTCCTTTCATATGATCAAAGAGATCATCTATCTGTGGCATTGGGTACCTATTTTTCATTGTATCATGGTTCAAGTCCCTTTAATCTATACACATTCGTAGGGAACCATCCTTATTCTTGAAAAAAATTACTGGTGCACCCCAAGGTGAGACACTAGGACTTATTATCCCTAAGTCAAGTAGTTCCTTTATCTGCATCTGCAACTCACAAAGTTCCAACGCCGTCATCCTATAAGGTGTCTTGGAAATTGGCTCCGCACCAAGTTTTATATCAATGGTAAAATCAAGCTCCCTCTCGGGAGGTAACCTTGGCAACTCTTTCAGAAAACCATCCTTAAACTCCGACAATACTAGATATTGATTCATGGAGGGTCCTTTCCCTTCATTGACTGCTTCCACTACATATAATCGACAACCTTTCCTCATGCAACGTTTAACCTTCATGGTCGAGATAAAGAATAGAGACACCTTCTTGCGTACACCGTGGATCTCTACTGACCTTCCTTCATTGTCAACACAAAGCACCCTTTTTGTGAAACAATCTACCATAGCTCGATGGGCTTCTAACCAGTCCATCCCAATGATTATGTCATACGTCCCTAGAGCAGTGACATACACCTCCAACCTAGTAGTACACACTCCTAGGTCTACTAGACAATTATCGATGCTATGTCCTACCTCTTGTTTTTCCCTTGAAGCCATCTTGACTTGTTTAAAGACACCGTGCTCGTAGGCTGCCACCCACACTTTTCTAATGCACAAGGTGAAATGAAACTATCTGTAGCACCAGAATCAAATAAAATTTTAACATTGACTTAGCATACCTGACAACTCCACCACCGTGGATTGATGTTCTTCCTGATGATTATTAACCATTGCATAAATATGGTGGCTACTACTCACTCTTCCCATCGGGGCATTTCCTTCTCTATGCACAAAGCCTGCTTGTGATTTTGGACAATCACGCTGGTAATGAGGTCCTCTACACCCCAACAAGTAACATGAGATGGAACCTGCACACTGCCCTATGAAAATCTATTAAATGAGTTCCCTCCCCTGGAACCGCTGCCCCTACTAATTGTTCCTCGAGAAGGTCGTGGATTTGCTTGTGTCGTGGTTGGAAATGAGTGGGATGCTGCACTCAATGCCATTGAAATACTTGTTGTAACTGCTCTAGGTGAGACTCTATTTCCATAAGTAGGTGGCCTAGAGCTTCCTCCCCTAGAGAAAGTCCTAGGTGTCTTCCCCATGAATCCAGGATGTTGTGAAATGGTTGACCTCATACCTCTGTTTAATCTCATATGCTCCTCCACGTAATGATCATTTTCAACTGCTTCAGCTACTGACGATGGTTTCCACATCCGTACGATGGCCCTTATCTTAGGGTTTAACCCGTACACAAAACACTATGCTTGTCGTTGATTGGTATCCATGTACGAGACATATTTTACTAACTCCATGAACCTGATCTCGTACTCTTCCATGGTCCTGTTTCCCTAAACTAGAGCATGAAATTCTCCTACCTGTTGTTCCTCATAGGAAGCAGGAAAATATTTCCTCTTAAATATTTCCTCAAAAATCTCCTATGAGATGGTGTCTGGGGTAAGGTGCATTATACTCTCCAAATTACCCCACTAATTCAAGGCATTGTCCCTTAAATGAGAGATTGTTATCTTCACCTTTGATGTAGAAGCATAGTCTCTTAAGGCAAAACACTGTGTCATTCCTTCCAACCAGGCCTCTACACGTTCACTTGCACGACCCCCAACAAACTATGGGAGTTTGAGCTTATGTAGTTCCCTGGTGATGTACCCTAGTGGAGGCCCTTCCTTTGAGTCCCTCGACGCTTCAGGGTTACCCACTCCAAATGGTGGGGGTTCCTCTTTGACATCTGCTGAATGGCGTCCCTTTAATGTCCCATTAATAACATCTAAGGAGCGCCAAATGAGAGCTAATTCCGACGATGGTGGTGGAAACACCGTCGTTGGTGGTCCTTGCGACGATGCCCCTCGACCTAGATTTCTCGGAGTCCTAACCATCTTGAATAATTGAATCTAGATTAAACCAAACACTTATTAGGAAAGAGTGTAAGGCATTCCCCATTTTGCTCAAACTTATACTTGCAATCATAGGGTCATGTGTAAGTTTCTTTATACTTGTCTGTAAACATACATTACTCTCATAAGGTAAGTGGCTAAAGTTCGGGGTCAAATCTTCTAAGATTGGTAACTTCATTTAGGCATCCTAACAACTCTCTCACCTTGCTAATTATGCTAGTGCTACATTGTACTCGTCAATTACTCTTACTTACTTGTTTAACCAAGCATCTAATTCTTCTGTGTATCAACATGCACCACTCGTGTTAATTCCCTGATAATATTATTTGTAATACACTAAATCTCATAAATTATCTATTTATTAATTATTAACATTAATTTACATAGATCAATTATCTATAATTAATTCATGAACATTAATTAGTTAAACACTCTTCCATTAAAATATGATTATAATTCCTATAGATTTGGCTCTTATAATATATATATAAACCCCGCTTTTTTAAATATACATTTTATAACCATAAATAACTTATTTATATGTCTAACCATGCATTATACATTTATAACCACAAAATACTTTATTTATATACTTCATAATTTAATTCAAAATTTATTTATATATAATTTAAATCAAAATTATTATGTATATAACAAAATAATTATATATATAATTATTTATATAGAACAAAACACCATAATAATTCGAAAAATCCAATTGAATTTAATTTTTTTTGTTTTCAATTTATATAAATAAAATTAAAAAAAAAAAATTAATTAATTTTTTTTTCCAATTTGAGCTTTACTATTAAACTCCTAGGCAACGCGGACACTGCATGGCGTCCACGTGTTTCTCCCTCCCAATTTTCGCAATGGAAAAAAATCAGAAGGTTTTAAACCCTAATCACTACGGTCCCTTCGTCATTTGCTTGGTCGCCTGGTTAGATTGTGTGCGTTTAGGCGTGGTCTTGGCTCCATGGCTGGCTGCGTAAAGGGTGCAACCATGGTTGTTTGACCGACCTCCTCCTAAATCCTCTGATTTCTGACCACGTATCTGCACCATAACCTGTGAAGTTTTACTGGGGCATTGCTCGTCCATGACCGCCTCTAGTGGTGAGAGGAGGGAATGGTCGGTCGTATGGTCGCGCCCTTCCTCCTCATTTTTCTGGAGCTAGACTATCCCGCAGTATAGTGATATTAATGCCAAGGGGACTGTGTGTCTTTTGTGGGTGATGTTTGGTGTGATCTTAATGCTCGAGGCTCCTTCCTTGTGACCTGTGCTTGGTCTTGGGCTCTATCCTGACACGTACTTCATAGTACACACCCTTTGTGGGCTTCCTCCTCGTAGTTTGGCACTGCTGGTGGTGCAGGTAGTGCACTTCCCCTTCGTGGGATCCCTTCCTCGTGGTTTGGGTGCTTGGTCTTGGTTACGACTTGTGTTGGTGGACGCGTAGTGCACTGCAACACCCATCGAGGCTCCTCCAATGGTTGTTTGGCGCTTGGTTTTTGGGATGGCGGAGGTGCTATGCTCGTGCAAAAAGAAACACCCCTCGTGGGCTCCTCCCTTGCGACTTAGCGCTTGGTTTCTGGGCTGGCGGAGGTGCTAGTGCATGCAAGTTGATGAACTCACATGCTCTCTCCTTGCTGGGTGTATGCTCGGCTCTTAGTTGTAGGCTTGGAAATTGGGGCTCGATGGTGTATGCTTGACTATTGGTTTCAATCGATCCATGGACTCCTCCTTGGCACCTGGTCGCTGACATGTTATCGGGTTGCTCTTGCCACTTGGAATTGGTATGTCTCGGCTCTTGGTTATATGCTAATATATATGGGATCGGTGACATTTGAATAAATCCCAATCTCTGTTTGATGAAAAAATAACACTTGAGTAATGTTCGGGTTAACATATGACTTGGGTTGGGATAATAAATCCCACCATTTTTTTTTTATATTTATATATACATATATTTGCTATTTTTTTTTGTTTGCATCTAACCCTTATAATTATTTCCTCTCGTTCTTTTGTACGTGAGGATGTTTGCAGGTACACAGGTTTGATCAGCGGGACAAGGAACATGTGGACATGGGACTAGAAGTGTGGCAGGGTCTTTTCCCTGCCGCACTCACCCTCTTCTCCAATACTTTTCTGGGTAGTTTCCTTAGGGTTCCAGGGTCGTTTCTGGGTTATTTATTGTTTATTTAAGGGATGTAAATAATGGGTAGTTGCATGTCCAATGGTTCAGGGTTGTAGGTGGGTAAGCCCTAGGTTTTAGTTTTGATTTTAGTTCATGATTTTCTTTCTAAAAAAATAAAAATCTCTAGGTGGGTAAGCCCTAGGTTTTAGTTTTGATTTTAGTTCATGATTTTCTTTCTAAAAAAATAAAAATCTCCTACTGTAATAATTGCAATTTAGTTCATGATTTTCTTTCTACAAGGAATAAACTGGTAAAAATACAACATAATAACAACATATCAACTAGTAAAATACATAAAATGCATACCTCGACCTGCAGGTAGGTTGATTTAGCCCCTTGCTCGTTTGTTCTTGTTATTTCCCAAACTGCCCAAAACTGAATATTTACCTCCCAACCAACTAGGAACAACCTCTCCGGCTCCCTAGCTCCATGAATCCTTGCAATTTTCTGTCCCCCGAGCCCAAGTTCCCAGCAACAAAAGTGCCCCTGTAAAAGTTCCTCAAAACAATCTATGTCCTCCAATCTCCTCCTTCTTCCCCCCTCCTTCCAAAATTTCCTCCTTGCCTTCTTCTTCTAGATTTTTTCCCCAAAAGAAAGACCCCCTTCCAAGTCCTCTCCCCTTTTCCTTATTCTCCTCTCTTGAATCCCTCTCCCTCATTCAATTTCCCAAATACCGTCCCCTCATTAATTCCCTCACCTACCATAAAATAATAAAATAGTAAAAAGATTCATTGTATTTATTTTAATAATTAATTAAATTTAAATTAACAACTATGACCAATAAAAATCAGTTGGGATGTTACAAGAGAGTAGTACAGTTGCAGCTGCTACCATTGTGTATGGTACTTGTTCTGTGGATATGGAGACTCTCTCTCTTGTGCGCTACCCTTGGAGAAGGAGCACTCTACTTGTCTTGAGTTGTTGCTACAGTTAGCAACTAGGGTTTATCTGTTGGTTTTAGAGTCGGCTTGCTGGAATTATTCTAAGTAAAGGTTAGTGTGCTTGGGGGTGGCATATTTGAATTCCTATGGTTGGGTGACAATGATGTGACATTGTCTATGGTTAAACAAGCATACCAAAATTTCAACACATAGCTTGAGACAATTCATGGAAATTTTCAATGTTGCTCATGTAGATTATGTTTATGATAAATTCTTTAATGAACTCATGAAAACCCGTAGGCTTGGAAACGAGTCTTTGGATGATTTATTTCAAAGAGTCATGCATATTTATTATAGATTTCCTGAAAGTGACAAACCCTCATACCAAGAAATCTTTGATTGGTTTTATTTTCCCATCTCTTTTCCTAAAGGGTGTGTTCTGGATGATCAAACCATTTCTCATTCACAAGATCCAAATCTAACCATGAAGGATAGGGGATGTATGATCTCTAACCAACACTCTGATGTAGCTATGGGCGAATCCTTATCAGAAATCTTAAACCCCTTAGCCCCAGAGTGCGAATCATCTGTTGTCTCCCCTTCAAAAAATCATGAACATACTTTGGTTTGTGATGAATCCCCTATTGAAGAAATACTATCATTTTCAAAATCCAAAGATTTGCATTCCATTTATACAAATATGTTTGACACTAATCACTTACATGAGCGCCCACATGTTTATCATGCAATGCAACCTGTGCACTTTTCTTATAACAAAACACTGCATGATAAATCAAAACAACAAGATTTCCAAGCTTTGATCAGTCATGAAATCATTCTTCATGACAATCCATCCAGGATGCATGAAGTTCTAAGTCTTTTTCCATTTCCGGAACATACAAAACTACAATTTGATCTTGAAAACCCTGTTTTTGATGACTACTTTCCTGTTTCAAAATTGGATGTGAATACTAACATATCATTTACTGGTCCTACACAATCTGAATTTTTTTATCCTAAAGCATAGATGCTAACAAACAAAAAATTTAAGCTATGTAGGGAATAATGAATTTGTGGGTCCCCATGAATAAATCTCAACAAACGAACAACCCATCACCATACAAATCACATGAAATGTCAAGCTGATCCAAGAAACGTCATCACCTAAATTTGCTCTAGAATTACCTGTTAATCCTCAAGGGTAGATGCATCACTCGTCCTTTGATTATGTCTTAATCCTCCAACACTCCTCACATGATTTTGCTAATTTCATGGGAGAAAACTTGGATTCATATTTCGCTCAATATTTCCCTTGAGCAATCAAATATCATCTTTCCTCTTAGCATGCGGGGTATGTGAAATGTGGACCTAGGGGGATTTACCTAGATAATGAGGAACTTCAATTTCAATCGATGATTATGCCATGTTCTCATTGTTTGTCTTTGATCCTTGGAATGAATGATGCCACCCACTCCGAGACTCTCTCACAAGGTACATTTCACACAAATTTAATTTATGAGTCTCATGAGGTGCATCACTCACTTTCTCATTACTTCCAATAGTCCTATGATGATCATTGTAAACTCTATGATATAATTGAGTCCTAGGTAGAGGAATCCTACATTTCTACATGTATCATGAGTCACAACGCCGCCAAATTCAACAAGTTGGGTGGAGATTTGCCTAAATCAATTCTTCCTATCTTTGATCTCTCACCACTCCAATGTCTGCAACCAACTTTTGTTGAACATGTGGTTGCAGGTTGGGAGTTACTGGATTGGCTTCATTGGCATTATTCTTTCACCTGACTTTTATTCAACTAATGTAAGTTAGAGTAAGAATAGGAGTAGCTTAGTTCGTTTCTTCTTTATGCATGTATAGTTTATATATTTGCTCTCATTTTCGTTTGTATAATATAGATTTAGATTTGTCTTGGTTTCTTCAATAAAGGCCACCAATTGCAATTAGTTTAATTTGCAGTTCGTGATGACTTGTCGTAGTTTAAGTTCCTTTTCATCAAAGCCTTCTTCTTTTCATTGATTTTTTTCATTCTTTGTTTAACTAAAAGCTTGGCTTGACCTTGGTTTTTGTCCATCTTCATGAGGAAACCATGTGCAAGAATTCTTTGAGAAGTTCAATTGCAAAATTCACTTGTTTCAACAACATTCACTCTGACATTGATAGTTAGACAGTCGGTTATCCAAATATGCTGAAAGAATATCTGTTCAGGAATACTTTACAGCTTGGCCAAGATGGAAATTGGATTGAAGGAACCACATCAACTGTTCACAACCTTGCAGTTCATAATTCGTGATAGTTATACCATCCCTATTGATCGATATTTTGAAAGTTCTATTTTTTGTAAAAGCTTCTAGACCAACAGATCGATGTGATGGTCTCTTGGGTGCATTCTCTTGGTTCTCAATACAAATACTGGTGAGCTAAAATATGTTACAAATCTTCTCGGCAAGATGATGTCCATTGAGTAGGATCATCGAGTGCTTGTTGTTCTATGACGAGTTTGTACTTGAGGTTCTTGGTACATTTATACCTTTCCCATTCTTAGATGTTTTTTTTATTTACAGGAAAGAAATAGTGTTTTCCTTTCATTATGTTGAGTATCTCGAAGATATGAGGGATTCAAGAGCACATACACACAAGCAATTTAATGTATCTTTCAACACCCCAAGCTCCCATGCCTTATTTTTTAAGGTCAATTTCTTTACCCAATCATCTTTCATGGAAAGATAGATATCCTTTGCTTGATCTTACGATATCGAATCAATGGAATTCATTTTTTGATCATCATGCATTGTCTATTATGTGAGACCTACACAACATTTCTCAGATTAAGTGACTTCTTTAATGACTTAGGCATCTTGGATGATATGATTTCATCTTTGTTGAAGTGTGAGTTTGTCCTTTGAAGCTTATTGACTCATATTTAACCGTCTTGATATGATTTCTCACTCTATTGCTTTACTCTTTGAAAAAATAGATCGTAGTCTATTGACTTGGACTAATTGATTGATTTTCATTGGTTCTCTATCTTAAAATGACCTTGTTTGAATTTGCTCATGAAGTTTCTTGATTGGTTTCCTTCATCTTGATCTAATCGAGAGTTTTATGTCATGATGTTTATGTTGTCTTTAGAATTGGAATTTTTAGCTATTCAATGAGCATGTACATTCGAGCCCAGCCATGAAACTCTCAATGAAGCTATTCAAGGCACTGGTCTACTAATTTTTTGGGGTTATGTTGAGAAGGATTGCGAAGAATGATATTTCAAAACTCATCCAAAAACACAAAACAAAAACCAAACAACAAGCTGTACATTCACTTGCATGAGTATCATTGAATGGTGTACAACCTGGTTCGAGGAGAATGGTTTTCAAATATACCTTTTTAGGGTAGAAGAGATGATTGTTGCAGCCATATCTATTTGTTTCCCAAAGGAGAGTTTCCATTTGACAAACCAACATTCAAGCTAAGTCTACTCTGCCTCTCTATTGAAATCTTGGCAATAGGAACTGGTCTCAATCATGTAAAGCGACGTCGACCTGAAAAGAAGGACACAATTTGAAAAAGACACATATATTCAAATAATTTCAATTGATCATGAAACATGAACTTGCACAATCATAATTATGGTTAACTGAACATATCATGTTGTATCATAAGTTTTGGAACTGGAAGTAGTGGAGATGAAGTGATGATCTCGCAAGGCCAAAGCAAAGCAATCTAGCGGACAATGAATTGGAGCTCTAGCCAACCGTTAATTTTGAAGCACAAGGCTACAAAATTGAACTGGAAGCTTTCAGAAAAACATGATGATCTAAATGAGAATAATATGCATAAACACTTTCACATGGATTAGTCTTATCAAGAGGCTATAAACTTCTTGCTGGTTGGAATGCATGAACATCCTTAAAGTTGATGGAAACACTCAATTTATGATCTCTTTCTTAGTCTATTGACTGCATATCATTGATTTCCATTTGTTCAAGGTTTATTTTTCAGTTGCAGTAGGGTGTTAGGCCAAGTTCTTCTCATAATTCAACACATCTCTTCTCTTTCTTTCTTCATCATCTTTTCCCTTGAAGGGAATTCAATTTTTAATTTTTGTTTGTCTTTTGATCCCTGATTATATTTGATGATATACATACCTCTCACCTCTATTTGTCTTTTCACAGACAACACCTTCGCACTAGAAACAAGCTCGAATAAACTTGCATCTCTTTCCTTTCTCATGAGCAGGATTATGGGGTCTTTGTTTGAATATGAATCAAGACTTTTTTGGAATTTTGTGACAACAATCAAACCGTGACTTAACATAGTGGTTAATCAATGATCATCCTTGCATATTGGCTGGTGAGAAGATCCTATCTAACAGGGGATCCATCCACACACTAAGTAGCTGCTAATGTGAAGGGTGAAGTGTCAAAGTCTAAAGGATAAAAACCAAAAAAGGTATCTTTATGTATCCAGGTGCAACACGTATTCAAAAAAATTTCAATAGATGGCAATCATCCCCTATTAGGCTAAAAAAGGCCACTTCTTTCCCCATCCACTGTATGTTAAGCATGCATTGAACAAATTGGGAAGGAATGGAAAGGAAAGTTTGACCTGACTAGGGGAGATGTAGATATCTCCGTCAAGGATATGGACGCTCGCTGACAACAGAGTAAGGTTTGTGACGTCGTGGTGACTCCATTGGGGCTATGGGCGCTCGCGGACAATGGAACAACACCTTTATGTGGAGCAACACGCGCACACACACACACACACACACACACACACACACACACACACACACACACACACACACACACACACACACACACACACCTGAAGTAGAAAAGATATTTATTTATCCCAGACCTATATCATCCCCGTGATGGAGATACCAACCCAAATGGTCGACACAGTTTAAAGAAATAAATCTCACCATGATTCATCCTCTATTTACAACAGATAAGCTCTACTAGCTGACATGAAAGTGTCACTAGTGATCCCACCACAATAGAATCTTTCAAGTAATTGTTGCACATTATCTTCATGGTTCCGATCTTAAAAGTAATTTTATGACCCCCTACATTTTCTACTTATTAGTTAGAAAAGACAAGTAGAATTTTTGTGCCAATGTGTTGCCATTTGTTGCGACCTCCCAATTTTCTTTTCTTATCATCTCTCTAAGAGAAGAATTTTGCACCCCCTTCCAAAATTTCCTGAGTGGAGAGCTTGTACTCTCTCTCTCTCTCCTTGAGAATGGATAAATCCAAGTTGTTCCTACCTCTCTTCCTTCTTTGTTTTCATTTTTTCTTCGTCCTTGACTCCGCGTTAAAAATCTTTATTTATCCCAGACCTATATCATCCCCGTGATGGAGATACCAACCCAAATGGTCGACACAGTTTAAAGAAATAAATCTCACCATAATTCCTCCTCTATTTACACGAGACAAGCTTCGCTAGCTGACATGCAAGCATTTCCAGTGAGTCCACCACAATGGAATCTTTCAAGTAATTGTTGCACATTATCTTCACAATTTTTTATCTTAAAAGTAATTTTATGACCCCCTACATTTTCTACTTATTAGTTAGAAAAGACAAGTAGAGATTTTGGCTTCACCCAATGTGTTGCCATTTGTTGTGACCTCCCAGTTTTATTTTCTTATCGTCTCTCCAAGAGAAGAAATTTGCCCCCCCCTTCAAAACTTCATAGTGGAAAGCTTGTACTCTCTCTCTCTCTCTCTCTCTCTCATGCGAATGGATAAATCCAAGTTGTTCCTACTGCTCTTGCCGCTTTACTGTTTGCATTTTTTCTTTACGTCACTCTGACTCACCGTTACACATCTTGACGAGTTCCCTCTTTCTTCACCGGTACGAAGCACATATGCGAGCTTTCTTCTTCCTCCGCCAACACCACCAATATTGGCACATTAGTGATTTCATCATTGACACATTAGCCACCTTTCTCAAACCTTGGCTTATACTCCGAAACGCTTCCGCTAAACCTCACTGACACACATATTTATCACTTGCAAGTTCGCTTGTTCAGCGTCGTTACACCGATAATGTTCACACGATTGTCTTCACTGCAAACATGCCTTTCGCCAGTTTATTTCCTTCCATCTTCACTGATACATTGCATATCAACAACGCTCCTCCCTTTCTCTCTAATACACTACATATCGACGAGGTTCGTCTCTCCCTCGCCGATGCAATGCTTGCTAACGAGTTTCCCTCTTTATCCGTTGATATCCCAAGATCCCTCATCAACGCTGAGAGTATCGACACTGATCTTATTTTCCTCATTGACATAAACCTTATCAGTGACACATATCCATATTGAAACCTCTTTTATTCTCCTCCAACTCGATTGCTTCTCATTGCTCCTGTTAGTCAGGTTCCTATCATTTCCAATGATTAAAATTTCTACACATGACTGGATAATTGATGGCTAATCTCCTATCTTGCCTGATCTACTTCACACCGCAGTCGTAATTAAGTCTTTTTGTGTTGCCAATAGCTTTCATTGTGCATGCCATACTAGCTTGTTCACTTGCACTTCTTGATTTTATGACTAACCATGAGCATGGAAGTGTCGTATAACATCAGATGGGTTAACTACAACATATGTAGTTCTTGCATTGTCTTTGAAATTCATCTTAGAAGAAAATTGGTTCTCCCAGCACCTAAACAGTGTTAAGCGCTTCAAACGTCAGTTCGTTGTTTTCACATATTTATATTTCTATGCTACTGACACATTACCTCAACTTCGATGAATGAACTAAGAGAATATATGACACAGACGACACATGAACTAACAGAACTGGATTCAGGCAAAGAAACAACAAGAATGAGGCCCATACTTCCATTAAAAAGTGCCTTTGAGCGTAATTTTTCGGCAGTCTTCAAAGTGTATTTTTCACCACCAAAACAAGTCGACTATATGAATTACGTGGTTACGATTCCAACGCAACTGACGTAAACGAAATCTGAAGCCCAAAGGTTATGCTGCAAAGTGGAGCATGTCTCATGCCTCACAAGTTTTTATCCCTTTCCTTTTTCCTTTTGTGAGGAGCACAAATTTAGACTCTACTCTAACTCCGACCTTTCCCCCCTGCATGCTAGCCTCCACTAGTCTTAATCCTTAGTCTTGTGTCTTTTAACTTATGCCTTGGTGCATTTTCCTTTAATGTTCCTTGTAATTCTATTTCCTTAGTCCTTATGTGGTGCATGGAACATGGAGCATAAATCTCCCATTTTTTTAGTCCATGCCTCTACATCCTTGAAGTTCCACATAAACTTTTTCCTTGGCCAGTTTTTTAGGAACTTCTCTAATGCATTGTTAACAACTTCCTTAAAGATTTTAACAAATTTTGAGCATTAAAATCACAAGGATTCTTAAGCTCAAATCAACTAAATAAATAACGTCCACCATATCAAGTCTTTGAGGATCCATTTAGATCACACCTCTCTAATGGGAGGGCTTTTGGTCCCCAAAATATTTGACTCTGATTGACAAGTTTTATGCGCTCTAAATTTGTTGAATGTGGGTAAATAACACCATACTTCGATCTCTATAGAGAATTTGAAGGTCGACATTCCCAAACAAGGTTACCTCTTTTTAGCTTGTCCCATTGTACCTTAGTTGAAGAAGGCACAAATCAAACTTGTGTATTTTCTCAATTTCCATCTTGCTAAAAATTCCACATAAATTCTTATGGAAAAACAAAAGACTTGAGAAATAGTCTTATCTCCCATATGTAGTTTTATCTCATAAGTCTTTGAGCCCATCCAATGAAGAAATTATAGCTTTCTTCACTACCAAACTCTGTCATCTTGTGCATCCATGAAAAAATTCTACTCGATGTCTACCTTCTTCATTTATCACTAAGCATTAAGGAAAGTAAATAAGCAATGCTATGGTTGTCTTGGCATCTTCTTCTTTTGGATGTGCTTAAGGAACCAAATAAAATATGATAATTCACCCTTCTATCTTAGTAGGAGCACACATTCTCAACTACCAATATGATTTCTTGTTCTTGGGTTTGACTCATCTAATTTATGAACTTCAGCATTCAAAACTTACCCTACTTTTTTGCCCTAGCTTCCACATATTGAGAAAGAGTGATGCATACAAAACTTTCAATCTCCAAACAAAATTGGTAAATGAAAAAGAAAATACAACAACAATTAAAACCTAAAGCAACTCTATTGGTTCCCTTAACAATGTGATAATAGTTTCTTTCTTCAAAGTTGTTGAGTCTTAAAGACCCATTGGAGCCAACTTATTCACCATACTGCAAATTTTTTCCATGGATAAATTCCTTACAACTTAGATGCTAGGAACCTTAAACAAGATGCTCTAAATGATGGTGTTTCCTTACTAGCCTTTTTATTGGTGTGAGTATCATCTTTGGCTACCACTACCTCTTTGAATGCATATGTAAGCATGCCTTCTTATCCCTTAACCTTTTATATCCACCTTCTCTTTGTTTTGGTTGTCTCGTTCTTGTTATGAAGCTCAAGATGTATCATGTAATTTCCAACGTTTGACATCCCAATGTCCAGTCAATTTGTAATGGATACAATAGTTCTTACTATTGTTCTGAATGGTATGTAATCTCTTCTTGTTCAAGCTCTTTATAAACCTTTTGCTAGCTTGAGGAAGTTATCCTAACATCCTCCTTCTTTTGGAAATAATGTAACCTTTTGTATAAGGTTTTTTTCTTCTAGTGTGAAACCACATAGTGGCCTCCCAATCCACAAAAAGAGCATGTAGTGGATTGTTTCCTACTCCATTTAATTTTTGTCTTTTCATCACTTGAGGTGATTTTGGTGGTCTTAGATTCTCTTATAGATAAACTTTTTAGAGATGAGTTGCATTCTTTTGCCTACACATTCTCACAATCTTTTACAACTTTGGAGTATTCACCCATTTCCTCTTTACCACCAAACCCTAAGCCTTTGTACTTCAACCTGGGTTTAGATACAATAGTGTCTTTAATCCCTTGTCCCTTCGTTCCAAGCCCTTGGCCATTGTAGCCCATCTGCTTCATCAACTTAGGGCCTATGCCAATATTATGCAATACCAAAATTCTCTTTTTCCAAATTAAAGTGAGAAAGATATTTTCAGGGAATGTTTACCATGTTTCTCTTAGTCATGGTGCAAACATATACTATAGAAGTAGAAGGTTTTTCCTCTTCCTTCATCACTTGGAATTCTACTTGACATTTTTTCAACATTTCCTCCTTGGATTCAAATTCTTGCTGCTGTTGTCCCATCATCTAAGTATGCCTCTTCTCTCGGTGACCATCCACCTTCTCTCCCAACTGCATAAGTTGAACACTAAAAAAATCCAAGCTCTTCATGGAATCATTGATGGAGCCTTGGTGTCTTACTAGTTGTTCTCTCATTGTATCCATAAAATATTTTGAGGTAGAGCTTACATTGCAAGTATTTATTCTTCTTTTTTAACTACTACAACTTCTCTATCAACTATTGATTATCTTCCTAAATTTGCTCATTGATGGATTTCAATTCTCTCATTCTATCTCTTTCCAAAGCCTTCCCACGGGTTCCTTTGCTTCAATATGCACATGCTAAGGATACAATTCTTTGATACAATATATTCACCAACACAGATGCCTCTCACTTTTTTAATATGCAAAAGAAAATGTTCTTACTGTGTTGATTTATTTAACCTTGTTGTGCTTTGTTTTGAACAAGTTACTACTTTGTAATGTCATACATTTTGGTTGGGTAATTGCGTCACGAATTTGTCATATTTTCTTTCTTCAAAAATTACCATGTAATTAGACAATGAATTCAAGACAACAAATTCACAGAATCACACAACATAGAGCATACATGATTTGTCCTAGAAATCTAAATGGGAAAACCAACATCAAGGGGGAGGCTTACTTGGCTCTAATGAACCTCGTGAAACAATATATTGCAAATTAGGCTCAACGAGAAATTTGTTATTCCTTTGCCAATGACTTAGGGCCAAGGAAAGGGTAACACCCTTAACCTACTCTTGACACACTTGGCTAGGAAAACACGAATGTACAACACAGATTATTGTGTTCTTTGGATTATGACCAGACATCATTAAATGCATTCTTTGCTTCCTCTTGGATAAGACTCACCACTTCAATTCTATGGTTATTAAAAGTTGTGACAACAATTATGTCATCTCCTATGTCATGGAACCCAAGATTTCGCAATAAATTTAGTCTTGAAAAACTTTTTTGCAGACAATGATTAGAAACTAGATCTCCTTCTTTCCAAGAAGGATGCCTTTTCAACTTCCAAATACAACAACAACCTTTTTTGTAGCTTATGTTTTAGCTCTCTTAACCATAATCAATGGTTCTAGAAATTGAACTCTACCACATTTTAATTTTTGGCTCAATAAGAGTGCATGAAGATGATGAATATTTCCCTCCTCTTCCTCTCAGTGCACAATTTCCCTCATTGATCGGGAAATCCATGAAGCACTAAATGAGTCAAAGAAACCCCCTTCTTGTAGACAAGTGCACAAAACTTGCTTCTCTTCTCTTCCTCCATGCTCTTTTTTCTTTGGAAGAACCAAATTCTTCCTTTATTTTCTCCCCGATCCAACTTATATAGGAACTATCTCGATCTCACCATTTAAGGTCGAACTTCTCCAATTTGGGTCCAAGCTACTCATGAATATACCTTCTCTAATGTTCAAATTTGTTCCCATGAACACACAAGCCAACCTGTAGAACCTATTTCTATTTCCCAAACTCCCTTTTATTCTTACTACTCATGGTATATGGAACACCAATGACCTCCCAAGTATTTTCCAAGAAACAATTATAGCTTCCTCGACATTTGAAACTCTATAGAATTTGAGCAACTTTGGATTTTCTAGAATTTCCACATGGCATCTCATGATTGGT